>OY992883.1:87577991-87610491 GCA_963921405.1 Cepaea hortensis | reverse complement strand
TGGTAGTGGTGGTGGTGATAGTGGTAGTGGTGGTGGTGATAGTGGTAGTGGGGGTGGTGATAGTGGTAGTGGTGGTGGTGATAGTGGTAGTGGTGGTGGTGATAGTGGTAGTGGTGGTGGTGATAGTGGTGGTGGTGGTGGTGATAGTGGTAGTGATGGTGGTGATAGTGGTAGTGGTGGTGGTGTTGGTGATAGTGGTAGTGATGGTGGTGATAGTGGTAGTGGTGGTGGTGATAGTGGTATTGGTGGTGGTGGTGATAGTGGTGGTGGTGGTGGTGATAGTGGTAGTGGTGGTGGTGATAGTGGTAGTGGTGGTGGTGATAGTGGTAGTGGTGGTGGTGGTGATAGTGGTAGTGGTGGTGGTGATAGTGGTAGTGGTGGTGGTGATAGTGGTAGTGGTGGTGGTGATAGTGGTAGTGGGGGTGGTGATAGTGGTAGTGGTGGTGGTGATAGTGGTAGTGGTGGTGGTGATAGTGGTAGTGGTGGTGGTGATAGTGGTAGTGGGGGTGGTGATAGTGGTAGTGGTGGTGGTGATAGTGGTGGTGGTGATAGTGGTAGTGATGTTGGTGATAGTGGTAGTGGTGGTGCTGATATTGGTAGTGGTGGTGATGGAGGTGACAGTTTTAGTGGTGGTGGCAGCGGTGACTGCAGCAGTAGCAACAGAAGAAGAAGAAGAGAAGAAGAAGAAGAAGAAGAAGAAGAAGAAGAAGAAGAAGAAGAAGAAGAAGAAGAAGAAGAAGAAGAAGAAGAAGAAGAAGAAGAAGAAATTCGACACAACCAATCCTAGAGCCTTATTTTTGGGGGGCTAAAGTTACATAATTCACTATATATCTTTCATTGTCAATTTGTTTCTGCTTATGTCCCTTGAGCAGGTAAAAACTGAATGTCATCAAAGAATATGAACACCAATTTTACTATTCCCCTTCTCTGTGCGATAAACAAATGTTGCATGTGCTTTTGCAGGACGAATCGACCAACCACAGCCCTAGCTTGATTTACTAGGCAATTTTAAGTAGATTGCCGTTGACTTCTGAAGGAGAAGTCAAAGATTTAGACCAACTGACCGGTGTAGGAAATGAACGCCGTGCCTTTCCATCAGTGCACGGAAGGTTTACTCACAAGAGCACTAAGCCCAGCCACCACGCAGGCCACTTGTCTGAGTTATCATCATCATCATCATCATCACCATCATCATCATCATCATCATCATCATCATCATCATGTGCCATGTCGATAAACGTGCGTGGTCATGTTTCGCCAGCTCACTCTATCACCAGAGTCGTGAATCAGCTCAGTGGTCTTGTCTCGACCATGCCACGTGGCCATGCATCTAGGTATTTACTTCTCTGCCTTCTCCTTGTTCTCTTCCTACCGATCTTGCCAGTTGTCACCAAGTTCTCCAATTTATTTCTTCTGATAACGTGAACAAAAAATGTTGACTGTCTAATTTCTCTAATGAGGTTACAATTTTCATTTGTTTCTTGTAGGACTTGGTCAGTGGTTTTTATGTCTGTGATATTAAGGTTAAATTCTTCGGTAATAACACCCCCCCCCCACCCCATAATTTCTTGTATTTATTTCACTTAACCGATTCATTCCAATTGGATGATAAATCTTCTTATTCAAACTTCCCGTAACTGCCATGGTCTTATAAATCAAATTATGGCTAAAATATAAATACATTAGTTTTTCCATTATAATCCTCTTTAATGTGATATACAAAACAACATGTCTGCTGCCACATTAACAACTTTTAATTCAGAACTGTGACACGCCCCTACTTCCCATTCTCCGCCATCCATTTATGTTTGGTCCACACCTACTTTCTGTTTGACACTGAATCTCTTACGTTCCCTGACTGCCAGGCCAGGGGGCAATGACTGTCTCTGCTTCTCTGCCTTGTCTCTGTCCTGGATGACCAGTGTGTGCAAGTATCTGCTACAATGTAGATGATACCGAGGTTCAACCCCCTACACCGGTCAGTTAGATTTAAATATAGTCCTTGACTTAGGGACGTAAATTACAAGTACATTTGAAGTCGGTGTTGGTTTGCCTGAAGGCGAGTGACACTCGTAATAAGGAAAGAACTTGACATGTCCTCGTTCGTCTTGATCTTGATATATTTGGCATATCTCCATCTGGATGTGAGAAAAAAGTCTTTAATCTCTTGGATCAGTTTAGGAATGATTCCTGTAAATATTTTCTTCCACTGACGGCCGGTTAAATGTTGTCTGTCCCAGTGTGTGAATGGAGCAGGCCAATGATAACATCTTGTATGTTTCTAGCATACCTAGCAATAGACTTATCCCCAAAACACTTGACGGACTTCTATGTTAAGAATAGTTAAGACCGCTAGTAGGCTTGAAGCCACACATATCTTTTGTTCTGAAACATATACTTGCTTATTTCTGTTCGCCCGCTTTGAATTCAAGCGTAGTGCAAAAACGTGCTACTACTTCTAATGCACTAAACTGATTATTGCGTGTGGATTGATCACGGCATCAGCACACCAATAGTTTAAGAGCAAGCGCTCTTATTCTTTCCACCATGAGAGAGAGAGAGAGAGAGAGAGAGAGAGAGAGAGAGAGAGAGAGAGAGAGAGAGAGAGAGAGATAGAGATAGAAATAGAGAGAGAGAAAGAGATAGAAGGAGAGAGAAAGAGAGGGAGAGAGAAAGAGAGAGAATGAGAGAGAAAGAGAGGGAGAGAGAAAGAGGGAGAGAGAAAGAGCGAGAGAAAGAAAGAGAGAGGGAGAGAGTGTGAGAGAGAAATAAAGAGAAAGAGCGCGAAAGAGGGAGAGAGAGAGAGAGAGAGAGAGAGAGAGAGAGAGAGAGAGAGAGAGAGAGAGAGAGAGAGAGAGAGAGAGAGAGAGAGAGAGAACAAGCGAGATGGAGGTTAGCGCGACCGCTGGGTTTAATTCGCTTAAGCTTAAACTTCCGGTGAGCTAACGGCGGGGTAAAAGGTTTATTTAACTACACCGGTCATTTGGACTGCAAAGTTGATTTCTCGTTCAGCAAACAACAGAAAACTGCTGGACGTAAAATTACCTTCTTTATCAACCTTGTGTCTCCCTGGTCTAGGGGTTATACGACTTTCTCCGTAATCCCGTATACTCTCGTGAGTAACGTGACGTGCGCGAGAATCGGTAGCGGTTCACTCGGCGTCGTTAACTTACGGGGTATGTGAGCCGGTCGCTCAGAAAGCAATGGCAAACTACTGAACGTAATCTTGCCAAGAAATCAACAGTCAGCTGAAAGATGCTGATGTTGACAGCGATGTCCTGTAAAGAATATGCGAAAAAAAAAAAAATCAACTTTGTGATAGGGTTCATCGTCATGTTTTCCAATCATCATCATCATCTTCAGCGTTCCGAGCCATTGAGGTTCTTTGCTGCAAATACAATCCGTCTCCAATGGACATGCAATATTATATAATGGCACCGAAACTGATTACGCATTTAAAGCTTCAAAAGGTATAAATTCTTCCACGCATGGACATCCCGGTTCCCAGAAATGTATCTTGTTTTTAGGTGAGAGGGGAACGCCGTGGCTGAGAGGTGACGGTACCCGCCTGGGGCTCACAAGGTACCAGATTCAATCCCAGCATTGGGCTGGAAATTCCCAAGAACTTTTGGTATCTAACGACATCGCACGTTCTCCTGATCTCTTGAGCGGTTGAGTTGAGTCAAGAACCGGCATCACTGCCTTGGGGCATAACCGTAAGGCAGGGGTCACCAAACTTTTTTTCACGGCGGGGGTCACCAAACTTTTTTTCACGGCGGGCCGGATAACTGACAAAATGATGAGCGCGGGCCGGATCCTCATTCTGTACAATACTTGCGCCGTCTCCGTGGCGAAGGTCTTACGGGCGTGGTTTGTAATCCCGTATACGCACGTTCGAAACACAGCTGCGCACGATTTGGCAGCAGACTGCGTTGCGTTGGTTTTTTACGCTATAATATGAGTGCCGGTCGTTCAGAAACTACTGAAAGTAAACTTGCCAAGACATCAACAACAGCAACAAATGTTGGTGTTGACTGCAAACTTCTTGTAAAGGATATGCGATTAACCTTAACAATACTTGCACGCCAGAACAAAAGCTCGGGGGGGGGGGGGGGGAAGACGAAAAACTAAGTTAATCATGGGTGAGTGCAATGCACAAAAAACAAAGACAACCAACATAATTATTTACTAAAAAAGTTATCAAAGAAGACGGTGTTGGCAAAAAGATAGTTACATCAGACCTAGTTTGCACATATCTGAATCTCACAAACTAATCAGCAAAAATGCTTAGTGAGATTTGTGAAACTGATATTTGGCTTTCAAGAGATCATCAATGTTTGGTTTAGAATTGCTGCAACCAATCACGAGAATTGCTTTTAAATGTTCATCAGTCAATCTCGTTCGATGTGTTGACTTCACATACATCATTTTTGAAAAGGTTTGCTCACAGACATAAGTTGTTCCAAACACTGATGCCATACCAGCGGCAAATTTCTTCAGTTTCGGAAACTCAACATCAGGTAAGCAGCGGTAAAATTCAACAAGATTTCCCTCTCTGTGCTTCTCTTTCAACAAGTCATTTGCTTGCAAATCAATGAGTTCCAACTGTGGTTCAACTGGCACATCATCAAGATTACAATCAAACGGATTCTGGAACAGAAGAATGTCACTCTCAATTCTGTCAACATACAAAAATCTCTCCAAAAATGCTTCTTCAAGTCAGAATAATACCCCCCCCCCCCCCGGAAAATCGAGGTTGACATCTTCGGCGATTGTAGCGCAAAACTCTTTGAAACAGTAAAACTGAGAAAAGTTTTCTCCTTCCGGTTGTACTTCAAACAGTGACAACTTTCTCCAAAATCCTGTGATGATTCTGTAAAGACCACAGACTAGGTTATTCTTTCTCTGAAGTTTTAAATTCAGTGCATTCATGTGGGATGTAATGTTGACCAAATATGACAACTTTGACAGCCAGGTAGGATCTGAAAGCTGTGGATCAGCTCTATCTTTTTCAGTGAGGAAAACATCTATTTCGTTTCGGAGCTTGTAAAAACGAAACAGGGCTTTACCGCAGCTGAGCCACCTCACTGATCTGATATGTGATTAGACAAGTCACAGAATTCAGAATCAGTTTCTCCAAGAAAAGCCTGGAACTGACGGTGATTGAGTGTATGTCCCCGAATGAAGTTCACAGCAGAAACGAATGGTTTAAGTGCACAAGAAATATCTTAGTCTTTCCCCACAGAGTGTTTGCTGGTGTATGATGTAGTGTATGAACAGAGAGCCCGGAATTTGCAAATCTTCCAAATGAGTCCTGATCACCCCATCAGACCCTTCCTCACTCCAGCCAAGTTTTTCCTCCATCGACTGTAACACATCGAAGCTGATTACACTGAAGGTTAGTCTTGCAAAACTACACTTCCATGAAAATGTCTTTTCCAATTGTGGTTCCATGCATGTTGCAAACGGATGCCAACTCTTCCGTTATCTGAAAGTCCAAATTGACACCACAAATGAATACGAGACGTTGTGACGTACTCGAGAGATCAGTAGACTCATCCAACGTAAGAGAATACCACATCAAGTTCCTAATTTTCTCGCGTATCTGTAGCACTATGTTCTCTCTAAGTTCTTCTGTTCTTCGCACAACTGAACTTGCCGAAAGGCTGTTAGTTCCATGTAACAAGTTACGTGGAGGGTCCCAAATACCCCTGTCACAATGCTTCAATAATATTCTTTAGCCCTGGCTGGGATAGGTCTTTGCTTGCCAACCCTCCTCCGTTCCCCGGACTCACTGTCACTCTATCTGTTGACCTCGGGGCCTATTCCCTGAGGTGTCTTTCTGGCTGACACAAATATAACATGACGATCGTCACAGTAACTATAATTGTAATTTAATAACTTAATAAAGAACAGCACAGGAAAACATCAAGGCAGTTAAAACAGATAGTTCTTTACAAACAAACAGGGATGAAGTGTTCAGTTCAGGCACAGAGCCTCATGGCTTTCCATCATAGACCAAGCTTAAGTCAATGTCCGTTCCGTCCACATACAGCTCACCGAGGGTGTCTTCAGTTCTTTCCTTCCCCCGTAGGTTGTTCGAACAACAGGCCGCTGTAGAACCAGGCTTCCAGGTTTCCGTGGACCACACTCTATAGTTAATCAAGTGTTCTTGGAAAGTGCCATGGAATCACTTGGTACAATGTTGGGTGGGAAATAATATAATGGAGAACAGTTCGTAAATAATAATGGGTGTGTCTGAGAATTTGGCGGGGTCCAGCCAAGAATAAAAAATGACTCGATCCTAGCGTATCGAGATGACTGGCGATGTGTTATAAAGGCTGATGGTCATTCTTTCGGGGCCAGCGGTGGCTTTATCTCGTAGAGATCATACTCTTGGGCCTGGTATGGCCCAAAACTTGACATGGACTCGTCTTAAACATAACTTTCCGCGTAGAGGCCCTGTCGATACTTTCAGCTCTATTCACTTCCAAAAGAAGGACCCTGGAGATGACAAACATTTGTGAAAGCCTCTAGCTTAAACTTCAGGAACAGCCGACATGGAGACTCCCAATGGTCTCAGCATATCAGTTGGCATAAACAAGATATATACATAATAGTACTATACAGGAGACCTAAGTGAATTGGCCTGACCTGTCAAGAGGTCTTGGATTGGCTAGGCCCCTGCTTGACAGACCTCCAGCTTGTCCAGGTCGTGTCGTTTGACCCTAGGTACATTACCTATTTTCTTCATACAAGATTCACTCTCCACTCTCATACCATGCCTTTATTATTACTGTGCACATTCGTTTCCCGGCTTCCCCCTCGCTTGCAAACCCTCTCTTTCTCACGACAAAGCTCTTGTGGTGTTGTGTGCGTAATCATGTGTGTTTCCCCCCTTAACTAATATTATAGTAGTGGGTCTGTATGGAAAGAAGTGTAGTTCCCTATTCCCAGCAAGAATAGGAAAGAAGATACTACCCCTTCCGGCCACTGCTCTCGTCTGAGCTGTCGCCGCAATGTACCGGCAGTGCCTTGCATAAGCCATATGTGTAGATGAGTTCTGGTTCTTTCCAGTGCTATAAAGAATTCTATATATTCTCCTTAACTAATATTATAGTAGTGGGTCTGTATGGAAAGAAGTGTAGTTCCCTATTCCCAGCAAGAATAGGAAAGAAGATACTACCCCTTCCGGCCACTGCTCTCGTCTGAGCTGTCGCCGCAATGTACCGGCAGTGCCTTGCATAAGCCATATGTGTAGATGAGTTCTGGTTCTTTCCAGTGCTATAAAGAGTTCTATATATTCTCTGGCATCATCTTAATGACCCGTAACTATTCGATCCCCTAGCCATCCTATCTGCTAAAAGATGAAAGAGATAGCACAGTGGATACCCTCTTCCGTTTTAAGAAGACAGAACATAAATGGTTGGAACCCGTCCCCACGGAGTCCTCCCCTCCTTCCGGCATACCGTAGCTATATAATGTTTATATTCAAATGAAAGATGACACTATGCAGAGTTCAGGCCGTAGGCAGAAAGATAGCACCCGCCCATCTGCTGCCAAGAACAAGCGAAATCATCTGGGGAGATATATTGCTCAGATTCCCCATGATCTGCCTTTCAAAGGTGACTTCAACGCTAAAGGCAGATCATGGGGAAGCACTTCCTCCAATACACAAGGGGAGGAGCTCGAGACTGCACTGGAAACCATCGACCTGGTTTGTATCAACAGTGGCTGTGTCACTAGGACAGCAAGCCGTCCAGGCGATGAGGACAGTGCTATTGATCTGGCGCTAGTTTCACCTTTACTCACTACAGTGTGTAGATGGGGTGTCCTAGGACACCATGGCAGCGACCACCACCCTTGCAGCATATTGGTGGAGAAAGGCAGAACCAGGCAGCACAAGCTAAAGGTAAAGACGTTCCAGTATGACAGTACAGGGCAAGATGTGGTGAGTAAAATAAGACGTGACAAGCGCAGAACGTTTCAGGGCAGGAAAAAAAGCTGGGAGCAGCCACCGTGGTGGAGTTTCGAGGTGGATAAGGCGTGGGTGGATAAGCGCAGTGCTGTAAGGAGATGGCAAAATGCCAAGAAGAACAGAGCTGGTCATCCTAGTCCCTGCTTGCACTTAGAAAGAGAGATGCACACAAAAGTAAGCTATTTCAAAAAACTGGTCACGGTGGTTAAAAGGGAAAAATGGGCAGAGGTGTGTCAAAGGGTAAGCACAGACAAGTCACTGAAATTGTTCTGGCGACTACATAAAAGCATGAGTGGTGTAGTCAAGAATAAGGTCTTCCAAGGTGCTGACCTCATCTGGCAGAGGACTGACGAAGACAAGGGCAAAGCCCTCTTTGAACGCTACCTTGAGCAGGGCAACCAGACAGACATGGGAGGTCGAAATCTGGCCAAGGAGGTCACCTCAGACAGATGCAAGGCCCAGAACACTCCGGATGAAGACACAGTGACAGTGAAAGAAATCAAGGCTGTGCTTCGACGATCAAAAAACAGTGCTCCAGGTCCTGATGGCATAAGATACGACGACATAAATAGGTGTACCGACAATGAGCTAGAGAAACTAGCAGACATGTACAACAACAGTATAGGGAGTGCTAGCATCAAGGAGGAATGGTTACACAGCTATCTGATTCCCTTGCCGAAGCCTGACAAAGACCACAAAAAAATTCAGGGATATCGAATTATAACCATGCAGAATACAATAGGCAAGCTGCTGGAGAAGGTAATTGCCAGGAAAATATCAAGCCAACTAGAGAGGCAAGGTGTTTTCCCACCTACCCTGGGTGGGTACCGTCCAAAAAGAGAAACCTGGACCAATGCAGCAGTCTTTGCCCAGGATGTCTATGAAGGTTTCCACTCAGGCACTGAAACCGTTGCTGCAGCGATTGATCTTGAGGACGCATACAACAGAGTACCACTGGATTTTTTAATGTTTCAGCTTCTTGAACTAAACGTAAGTCCATTCCTCCTTAGTTGGATCGCTGCAGCCCTCTTCCAACGGAAAGTAGTTTTTAGATGTGGCAGTTGGACTTCGGAACCAACAACAATATATCCTGGCCTACCACAGGGATCACCATTATCTCCGGTACTGTTCAACGCCTACACAGTGAGAATCACCAGTGAGCAGATCACTGGACCTGGCAGGACATTGTCATATGCCGATGATGTTTTAGTGTATCGTCAGGGTAAGGATAGAGAGGAGGTTGCTGGGGAACTACAAACCGAACTCAATCGCATAAGTACTTGGTGTGATGAAGCTGGGGCAATGGTTAACCCAACAAAGGCAACAGTGACTTGGTTCTCGTTGAATAATCATATTGTCAACAATCCAACACCAACTGTAATGCTGTGTTCAGAGACGGTGGAAAGAACGCAGGCAATGAATTACCTGGGGATACGGTTTGATCGAAGCCTTGCTTATAATGTGCACATAGACCAGGTGATAACAAAGGCCAAGCGGGGTTTGGCAGCGATGCGGGTGATGGCGGCAGCAAACTGTGAGCAGCGCCATCTATGTCTTCTGTACGAGGGGCTGGTCATGTCTGTTTTGGAGTATGCAATGGCAATCTTGACTCTCAGCCATAAGCAGATAGAAAGGATGGAAAGGATACAGAATGAAGCTATGCGCATTATTCTTGGATGTACAAGAGATACAGCATGCAGGGCGATGCGCTACCTTCTTGATTTTCCAACCATTGAAGAGAGAATACAAGTTTGCAGGGCACGCGCCTACCTCAGAATTAACGCAAACACACAACATCCACTGCATAGTGAAATTAGGAAGGTGAAGGGCAGCAGGTTAAAAAGAGGACGGTCGTGGATGGGTCAAGCCGAAGACATTCTTCAACAGGTGTGTTCACTTGAGGACTTAGAACCTGGCGAGGAGTGGGTGCAAGTGCCAACAGACTTCTGCACATCCTTTTCAGTTTGCATCCAATTAGATAGAAAATGCAGACAAGAAAATCCGGCTGCTGTTGAGTCTGAAGTACAAGCGTTGATTTTCGAGAATTCGCTAGACGGTGACGCGGTCATCTACACAGATGGGTCGGTCGTCCGACATGTGAGAAGCTCATGGGCCTTTACAGCTCGGGCCGGAGGGAGAATTGTGAAGGAGGACTCTGGTGCTTTCACTGAAACCACAAGTAGCCTGACCATGGAAGTCATGGCAGTAAGTAAAGCAATAACATGGCTCGAGACACAGACATTCACCAGGGCTTGTTTCCTTAGCGACTCAATGAACATGATCAAGAGGATAGAGGAGGGGTCGATCCGAAGAGAATGGTTGCTGCCTCTGAAGCGGTCTCGGCTGGCAAAGATTAGTTTCATCTTCGTGCCAGGGCATGCGGGAGTACAAGGAAATGAGCGGGCTGACAAGCTCGCAGGTGAGGCTACTGTGGAGGGCGGACGCGCCATGGACCAGGCTGACATTCTGAATGCTCTACGTGATGTGAGACTTTTGCGAGAACCAAGTGATGACTGTGAATCTACAACAATGGCCAGACTGCTAGAGCATCAAATTAAAAGAGGTGTGGCCAAACAAGAACACTACGCAGGAAGCCAAAGAAGATTGATAAACCAACACAGAACTGGCGTCGTTAGCCGCTACACGCTGCGGGATTTGCTGAGGAGGGGATCCGAGCACTTATGGACTGAATGGTTCGATGTGCAGCGAGGATGATCTGTCGACTAACTAACTAACTATTGCTCAGATTCGTTCCCAGGCAATGCCAAGAACAAGACGCCTAGCTAGATTGGCCAACGGTCAACCCACTCACAATATGGCGTGACTGCCGTTTCGCCAATTCGTCTCACCAGTCGAGACAACATAGATTTATAGGCCAAGGTCTGGCAAGACTAAATAAAACCCATTGTTACCTTTCAATCCACCAGTAGGATGCTGCACTTAATCTGCCTCACTCTTCAAAGTGTCAAATTGACATGATGCAGTCTACAAATGGTAGTTGTTTAAACGGACATTGATGTCCCAAGAATTTACATTAGTGCGTATTTGGTGCAAGGTGCCCTATCGGGTTTTCCCCGAAGAAAAGTCAGACTTCTAATAGTTCTCTTAAGTAGAACGGGTTGTAAAAGTAACCAAGAGAATTATCTTCCAGGGGAATTGAGCGATTAAGAGAACTGAGGGTTCCCGAAAGCTGTTTCCCACTGTTTCCCCAAAATCAAAGAAGGCATGAGGACATGGGCCACTGGCGTTCCGTTACATTCCAAACAAATCGGTTTTCTCAGGACACAAGTCATTTGCTGTTTCCACCATACACTCTTTAATGAAGTTGCCATCAGTAAACGGTTTTCCTCGTTCTGCAATCTTACGCACAATTTTGTAACTTGCATGAGTGACAGATTCACGGTCAGCACACTTTCTCGTGAAGAGATTACTTTATGTTTCTAAAGCACGTTTCATGGACTAATTTTTCTCAGGGTGTAACTTTCCAGAAAACTTTGAATATGTTGATAGATGTTTTGTTTCGTAGTGACGCAGAAGATTGCATTCTTTCAAAACGGTAACACTTTCACTGCATATTAGGCAATTGGTTTTCTGGTACTTAGTTTCCACTAAGAAGTACTTTACTCCCCATTCTTCATTGAAAACGTGACACTCGGCGTCCACATTTCTGTTCTTAGTAGTCATAATGAAGGGTGAAGTACACGGGATCTGAAAATAAAGAAGACATTGAATTAGAAATATAATTAACATCCCATTGAAACACAAGAAAAGCAGAGAACTAGGGGTCACTGGTGAAGCTACGGCTCAATAAAGGTACATATAAAGTTTATAGGTACCTTTGGTAATAGAATATATCTCATAATAAGGTTTACAAAATATATATATAGTGCCGGCCAAAATAAACAGCCTAGGGCAGAGTTTTTCAACCGGGGTTCCGTGAGTGGCTGCCAGGGGTTCCGCCGAAACAGACCGAAATCGCCTACATGCAACATCTCTACCCATCTGGTTTATTACATAAAGTAGGACAAACACTTGGATCATCGCACAGAGTTCCTTGAGCAACGTAAACATTTGTGTAAGGGTTTGCTCCAGAAGAAAGGTTGAAAAATACTGGCTTAGAGACCAGCTCGATTAAAACCTTGACAGGGGAATTCTTATGAGCTGGGGATAATATTTTCGTAATAACACGAGGCGTCCATGGCATTTTTAAGCTATGTTTGCTACTTTATTGCCTCTATTCACACTTGCAGTTCACTTACCTATCACTGTCAAACAAAGAAATCCTTGTTATATACCTGTAAGATAGATGACTGGCAAAAAGAAGTAAATATTTCTGGAGCATAGGACCTGTGTTGACAGCCGGACGCATCTGGGGGAGGGAAAGATGCGTGTGTGTTTGTTGCCATGGAAACCATGGTAACGTCAGAGCGTAGGCGGCGCTACCACGAGCCGGAACGGACTTGGGATGGCGCGAAATAAGCAAACATTGCAATAAACAAGGAAATCTAGATACAATAATTTATAATTGAATATAGTAAATTTAGGACACATTTCAGCCAAAACGTCTCCGTACATGTGAAGATCTCCTATTATTCTAAACATAATATTTACATTTAAATTGTATCACAACGTCAAGTGTTCCATACGTTATATCAAGCAAGCTCGAGTACCGTCAGCGGGCCGGATGAAATGACGTCGCGGGCCGGATCCGGCCCGCGGGCCGTAGTTTGGTGACCCCTGCCGTAAGGGATCAGTCCTCATCTTCAGCGAAGAGTTCCAATACTAATTGTGCCCGTTGCAATCTGATTATATGTCCGTCTGGCTTTACCTCTAAGTGACGACTGTCGACCAGATCCTCTGACCACCTCTCGCTGATGCATTCTCTCTCTAAACCATGATAGTGTAACTGTTCTTCTGTATTATTCATGCGCTCCCAGAAGCCTTCACCACATCTGCCTTATCATACATTAAACCACCCCTTAATGATGCGACATCAGCCAGTCTGTCTGCCTGTTCATTTCCAACCACACCAGAGTGTCCTGGAGAAAAGATCCAGCGGATGCTGACAACCGGCGACCTGTGAATTAAAGCATAATAACAGGATGAGACGAATAAAAGGCTGAAAAAATGAGAACAATGAATATAAAATGAAAATTTTAAGAAAAAAAAATGAAGCTAATCATCTTAGAATCCCAAGCTGTGAGATTAATATGAATTTCACCTTGCTACTCTTGCTAACATGAATTCCACCCTAATACTCTTACTAACATGAATTTCTTTCGCTTTGATTTCACCTTTGCCAACATTCTTTGCGTATCAATTACAATCACAGCACGCTCCGTGAAACAGTTACAATCACTACATGCTCTGTGAATCAGTTACAATCACAACACGCTCTGTGAGTCAGTTACAATCACAACACGCTCTGTGAATCAGTTACAGTCACTACATGCTCTGTGAATCAGTTACAATCACAACACGGTCTGTGAATCAGTTACAATCACAACACGCTCTGTGAATCAGTTACAATCACAACACGCTCTGTG
Source organism: Cepaea hortensis (assembly GCA_963921405.1). Lineage (NCBI taxonomy): Eukaryota > Metazoa > Mollusca > Gastropoda > Stylommatophora > Helicidae > Cepaea > Cepaea hortensis. The sequence continues at coordinate 87,596,967 of OY992883.1, read as the reverse complement.
AATCAGTTACAATCACATGTGAATCAGTTACAATGACAACACGCGTATTTGAGCACTGAGATCGGATACAAGCCTTCTCGGATAATGGGGGGGGGGGGGGGGGGGAAGCAAACAAGAAGTCCTGTGTGTCGTGAACGTTAGAAATCCCAAGGTAGTTGGACATTACAAAAGTAAGCTCCATGCAGGCACAATTGTTAGAACAAGCAAAACACACGCGCGGGTAGATAAAGCCTGTCACCTTGGAATGGGAGTTACTCAGAGTAAGTATACCTTCGCCCTCCGAAGGTTGTGACTTCGATTTCGGGCTACGTCTTTGGGTTCATGAGTGCATTTTTCTCGGAGACTCCTGGAGGTCGTCGCTGGAGCTATGGAGTCGTGCTTTACGTGACGCTTTCGTCAGGCCGCCCTGCGGAAAGAGACCCAGCCATATGAGTTAAAAGCCGGTGCAGTGAAGTCGATCCTCTCGACTTTTAAGCGACTTTTAAGTATCCATCCATCCATCAAGTGCCATGCCGATAAGCGTGGGTGGTCATGTTTTGCCACCTCACTTGATCGCCAGAGTCGTGGATCAGCTCTGTGTTCCTATCTCGACCATGTCACGTGGCCAAGCCATCCAAGAATTTACTTCTCGGTCTTCCCCTTGATCTCTTCCCTTCGATCTTGCCAGTTGTCACCAAGTTCTCCAATTCATTTCTTCTCATAACATGCCCAAATAATTTTGACTGTCTGCGTCTAATGTCTCTAATCAATTTACGATCTTCATTTTTTTCTTGAAGGACTTGTTCATTGGTTTTACTGTCTGTATATGGTATTCTTTGCATTTTCCTCAGAAACCACATTTCCACAGCCATCAGATGTTTTTCAACTTGACTGCTCATTGTCCACGCTTCACATCCATATAAAAGTACATGTTCTATGTAGCACTTCAACACTCTTTTTCAGTTGATATCTTTTTATTGGTCAGTATGTTTTTCATCTTGCAAAAGGCTACCTTCGCAATGGCAATTCTTGTTCTAATCTCTTCAAGGCATTTCCCATCAGATGTTATGACTGTTCCGAGACAGCTGTACCGATTCGCTTGTTTAAGAATATGCCCATTTACTTGTATATTACATTGTGGTATTTCTTCCTTCTTAGTGACAACCATAATCTGTGTCTTCTTACAATTCAATTCTTACCCTAGTTGTTCACTGTGTGCAACAACCGCATTTACTAAATGTTGCAGGTCCTGTTCATTGTCTGCAATCAAGACTGTATCATTTCATTGTCTGCAGTCAAGACTGTATCATTTCATTGTCTGCAATCAAGACTGTATCATCTGCATATCTAATGTCATTGATGTATCGTCCCCCAATATTGATTCCTTCCATATCTTCTATATTTCTGAAAATATTTTCACTGTACAGGGGAAAAAGATCTGGAGACATTACACATCCCTGTCTCACACCTCTCTTAATAGGCTGATATTGACCTACTTCATTTTCAATTCTTATGGCAGCTTGTTGTTTCCAATATATGTTTTTTACGAGTCTAAGGTCTTTTCCATCAATTTATAGATCTTCAAGCATCCTTATTATGTCGACATGTCTCACTTTATCGAAAGCCTTTGTGTAGCCAATAAAGCAAAGGTGTAGATCTTTGTTTACTTCTCATTGGCGCCTTTCCGTCTTAGCAGACGATAGTTTGGTACATTGTGCTTCAAAAAGGCTTAATATCTACGATCCATGGCGGAGGCGAATGTGGCTCATAAGGCCAATTCGCGCTGTAAATGTTCGTCCGAGACCGGTTAAGACCAGGGATGGAGTTATTGCCTCTCCATAGCACAAAGCCTGGACTAAGAAAAAATTGCCAATGCAGAATAATCCCTCTCTCGGCCTGCCTAATTCACCCCAGAGGAAAGGTAACACCTATAAATCTGGAACAAGACAAGCTGCAGAAGCTGCCAGATCAGCAAAGCAATGCTCTAACTGTCCGCCTGTCGGAGCTTCGATCCTTCGGACAGAGCATTGAAGTTAGCCCACACAGATAACTGGTTACTGGACAGAGCATTGAAGTTAGCCCACACAGATAACTGGTTACTGGACAGAGTAATGAAGTTAGCCCACACAGATAACTGGTTACTAGACAGAGCAATGAAGTTAGCCAACAAGGATAACTAGTTACTGGACAGATCACTGAAATTAGCCCACACAGATAACTGGTTACTGGACAGAGCATTAAAGTTAGCCCACACATATAACTGGTTACTGGACAGAGCATTGAAGTTAGCCCACACAGATAACTGGTTGCTGGACAGAGCATTGAAGTTAGCCAACAAGGATAACTAGTTACTGGACAGAGCACTGAAGTTAGCCCACACAGATAACTGGTTACTGGACAGAGCATTGAAGTTAGCCCACACAGAAAACTGGTCACCGGACAGAGCATTGAAGTTAGCCCATACAGATAACTGGTCACCGGACAGAGCATTGATGTTAACCCACACAGATAACTGGTTACTGGACAGAGCATTGAAGTTAGCCCACACAGATAACTGGTTACTGGACAGAGCATTGAAGTTAGCTCACACAGATAACTGGTTACTACCTTCGGATTGGCAATTCTTGTTCTAATCTCTTCAAGGCATCTCCCATCAGATGTTATGACTGTCCCGAGATAGCTGTACCGATTCGCTTGTTTAAGCATAAGCCCACTTACTTATATATTACATTGTGGTATTTCTTCCTTCCCAGTGACGACCATAATCTGTGTCTTCTTACAATTCAATTCTAATCCTAGTTGTTCTCTGTATGTAACAACCGCATCTACTAAATGTTGCAGATCCTGTTCATTGTCTGCAATCAAGACTGTATCATCTGCATATCTAATGTTATTGATGTGTCTTCCCCCAGTGTTGATTCCTTCCATATCTTCTATATTTCTGAAAATATTTTCGTTGTACAGGGGAAAAAGATCTGGAGACATTACACATCCCTGTCTCACACCTCTCTTAATAGGCTGATATTGACCTACTTCATTTTCAATTCTTATGGCAGCTTGTTGTTTCCAATATATGTTTTTTACGAGTCTAAGGTCTTTTCCATCAATTTATAGATCTTCAAGCATCCTTATTATGTCGACATGTCTCACTTTATCGAAAGCCTTTGTGTAGCCAATAAAGCAAAGGTGTAGATCTTTGTTTACTTCTCATTGGCGCCTTTCCGTCTTAGCAGACGATAGTTTGGTACATTGTGCTTCAAAAAGGCTTAATAACTACGATCCATGGCGGTGGCGAATGTGGCTGATAAGGCCAATTCGCGCTGTAAATGTTCGTCCGAGACCGGTTAAGACCAGGGATGGAGTTATTGCCTCTCCATAGCACAAAGCCTGGACTAAGAAAAAATTGCCAATGCAGAATAATCCCTCTCTCGGCCTGCCTAATTCACCCCAGAGGAAAGGTAACACCTATAAATCTGGAACAAGACAAGCTGCAGAAGCTGCCAGATCAGCAAAGCAATGCCCTAACTGTCCGCCTGTCGGAGCTTCGATCCCAGGCCAGCTGCCAACCAAAGCTTAGAGCCTGGTCTGCCCTGCCGTGACATTTTGTCTTTAGGTTGCATTTCCTCTCACCAGGATAAGGCTTGTACCCTTCCAATTGCGCTCTTCCGCCCGAAGCCGTTGGCACAATGTGGGGTGTCGGGTTTGGTAAGCGCCGCCCAGCATTCGGCGCTAACAGAAAGCAGGTAGTACCGTCTACTGTCGTACGGTAGCTCTGCCATATCTGACTAAGACCTGACTACAAGTTTACTTCTATAGAACATTCAATTACTGTTCTCAGTATACACACCGCTTTTACTGTACCCTTGCCTTTTAAGTATGTTTTGCGTATCCTTTTACAGGACTTAGCTGTCAACAGCAGCATCTTTCAGCTGTCTGTTGATCTCTTGGCAAGATTACGCTCAGTAGTTTGCCATTGCTTTCTGAGCGGCCGGCTCAGTATCCGCAAGTCACGAGCGGGGGTCGAACCACCTCAGTTCTCGCTCCGCTGCGAGACTCTGCGTGATAAACGGGATTACAGAGAGAAAGTGTTGTAACCCCACAGCCAGAGAGACCGGCCTTTTAAGTATACCTCACACAAATGTATGTCGAAGTTTGTCACATTGATGCATAACTGGGTGTGGTGCACTCTCTTCGAAAGAGGAACAAAGAAAGAAGAAATGTGAACAAAGAAACAAAAAAATATGGACAAGGGAGATAAATATCTCATGTCATTACTTTATTTTGTGCAGTTGTTTCCCTTAGATCACCTGTCAATTATTCTGTCCATGCATGTCTTCTGTTCAGCTCGCAGGTGTCATTCTTGTTTATGATGTGATAAAGGAAACCATCGGGGGCCGCTGAAACTCAATGGCTAGGTCACTTGCCTGTCAGCACGCTGGTCTAGTGGTCAGTTCGCATCCAGATGGATTTGACAAACAATTAACATAGGCTTCCAGCTCGAACCAAACTAAAATGGCTATCAGGAAATGACATGAGAAGTAAAGGCGACAGGTGTAATATTGACCGCAACACATACGTGTGACGAATGGGCTATACAAATACGTCACATAACGTCACATAAGGTGTGACGAATGAGCTATACAGATACGTCACATAACGTCACATGAGGTGTGAAGAATGTGCTATACAAATACGGGTTCGCACCATTTGTCCAATATGTCCAAAACGTTTATAAAGAATTGGTACTTTTTAACGTTTAAAGCAGTTGTCAGACAGATACTTAGCGTGCAGACAGAGTGATAAAACACAAAACATGACTGAGAAACTCGACAGATAGAAAAACACAGATACGAAGTTTTCATCAACCGCACAGCAAGAACGAAATTATAAATAATATATAAGAAACGAACAACACAAATTAATACTCTCTTCAACGGTTGTCCAGTCTAGGAGATCGGAAACTACCATTTAGAATGAATAAATGAATAATACTTTAGCTGGAATTCTTAAAATGCTTTGTTTGTTAAAGGTATAATTTGAATGTGGAACACTTGTAATAACCACGGGTTTGTCACATCTTAAACTCTGCGGTATGCATTTGAGACGATGCAGCGAAATATGCCAGGCAATAAATTGTGCAACATATTGTTTGTCCCTTTTGTGTTTAAATTCCATGCAAGGGTAAATTGTTTGAAAATGTATAAACGGAAATATCGAATAAAAGAGTTTCACGAAAAACGGAAAGCGCGGACAAATTGAGAAACAGACCGAAAAGTGTACATCAGATATGACATTAGGAAAAAGACAGCCACAGACAAAAGCAATTAGTGATCATAGAAAATATGTGGAGATGGCAACCGCCCTGTTCAAGATTTTAAACTCGAAAAGATACCGCGCCTAATTATGTATAGTTTGTGCGAAGTTGGTATAAGACAATTGAAATCCACAAAATTGTGGTGCTAGCGTCGATTTCTAACTTGAGAGTCGTAATATTAAAAGCAACAAACCAACAGTCAAACGAGATAATCGATAACCACACAGAATAGCAATCTCACAGAACAAATAAGATAATAAGCCCAAGACAAAACATCACAGCAAGCCCATACAAGTCGACAGGCCAACAGCCACACAAGACAGCAATAAAACAAGCCCAAATGCTAACATGAAAACAAGCCTATTATCAAATATGGTATCAAGCCCACAAAAAAGGCAATAAGCCCACGAAGGAACACTACAACAAGCCCACAACGATCCAAGACAAAAAGCCACAGCAAAACAAGACTGCAAGACCACAACGAAACAAGACAGCAAGCTCACAACGAAACAAGATAACAAACCCACAACTGAACAAAACGACAAGCCCACTACCAAACAATAAAAAAAAAAAAAACACCCACAAACATCAAGACAACAAGTCAATAACCAAACAAGGCGATAAGCCCACAACCAGGCAATACAAAAAACCCACAAACATCAAGACAACAAACCAGAACCAAAGAAGACTACGAGCCCACAAGCATCAAGACAATAAGCCCACACCTTAATAAAATTCAAGAGCACAGAAAAAAGCCCACAGCCAAAAAGACATATACGCACAATCAAAAAGAAAACTACGCAACCAATCTAACCATCAAGCCTACATCCAAACAAGACAACATTATCACAACAAAATAAAACAACACACCTACAACTAAATAAATCAACAAAGTCCATAACCAAACAGGACAGTAAACTCAAAACCAAACAGGACAAGAAGCCCACTTCCAAACAAAACAAGAGGTTGACAACCAAACAAGACAAGGCAGCATAAACCAGGCGAAACCTCAACCTCGACCAGACACTGGCTTACAGACTGGGGAGAAAACGCCAAAAATCTGGCCTAACCGAATTATTGATGTCTCCGCCCACTAGCACACGAAGCTTGTCTATAACCGGATTACCGACTACAACATTGTCTTTTTGCGGGCTCCACATAAACAGAAACCAAACTGGGAAATGTCATTTCGTTTAATCTCATTTGCTGGTTACTGTCAGATAGCGACGGAGGATGGCGAGATGAAAAAGAGAGATATAAAAAGGGTGTTATGCATATTCATTGGATCATGGCTGGGGAAATGGTTAGTTGTTCTTCCCGTAATTTATCTGGCCCGTGGGACTAAAGGGTTAAAGAGGTGAGGATCGACTTCATTGGCCCGGGTTTATCCTATATAGCTCGGCCTGCCGAGAGTATCGCACAATGCACACATTCTAAAAAAAAAGTCGCTTAAAAGTCGAGAGGATCAACTTCATTGCACCGGGTGTATCCCATATGGCTCGGTCTCTTTCCACAAGACGGCCTGCCGAAAACGTCGCAAAAAGCACGAACTCCGTAGCTCCAGAGACGACCCCCAGGAGTCTCCGAGAAAAACGCACTGGTGAACCGAAAGACGTAGCATGGAATCGAACACACAACTTTCAGAGCGCGAGGCTGACGGCTTGACCACATCGCCACGGAGCGTTCCGCACACTCCTGCACACATTCAGTGGCTTGCACTCGTGTTTTGAAAGTCTGAAGTCAAACCTATGACCTTCAGAGCACATGACAGACGGCTTGACCATTTAGCCACGAATACCTCCCCTCTACCTAGCAGTTACTGTTTGAAACATGCTTTTGAGATGGGATGTTATTGTAGAATACAATTAGTGAGCTAAACATAGGAGGGAAAAAGCAAAAAAAAAAAAAAAATTGAGTAATACAAATATTTGTTTGTAAATGGTTATGTGGCCATGCCGGTAAGCGTGGGCGGTCATGATCTGCCATCTCACCCGATCACCAGAGTCGTGGATCAGCTCCGTGTTTCTGTCTCGACATTATAATATATATTTGCGCTCGCTCACTTTGAGCTCAAGCGTTCACACACACTACTTTCAGTAGTGCTGTACTGAATTATGAGACTGAATTAGCTTTCACCTATTAACAGTGCCCCTCGCCATCCGGCGAACCCACTCCGACTTTAGAGGTACTTGTAATTGACGTACCGAAGTCAAGGACAATAGGTCAACATTTAAGTCCAACTGGCCAGTGTAGGGGTTGAACCCCTTACCTCGACACCAGCACGCCGGATGTTTAAGGACAATTAGCAGACAAGTTAAGAATTATGTGGAAGCTGCGGAGATGTGGTTTTTATAGAAGAATGTTGAGAACGTCATGGACAGATAGACAGAGCAATGAAGTTAGCCAACAAGGATAACTAGTTACTGGACAGAGCAATGAAGTTAGCCCACACAGATAACTGGTTACTAGACAGAGCATTGAAGTTAGCCCACACAGATAACTGATTACTGGACAGAGCATTGAAGTTAGCCCACACAGATAACTGGTTACTAGACAGAGCAATGAAGTTAGCCCACAAAGATAACTGGTTACTAGACAGAGCAATGAAGTTAGCCCACAAAGATAACTGGTTACTAGACAGAGCAATGAAGTTAGCCCACAAAGATAACTGGTTACTAGACAGAGCAATGAAGTTAGCCCACACAGATAACTGGTTACTAGACAGAGCAATGAAGTTAGCCCACAAAGATAACTGATTACTGGCGTCCTCATTCTTTGAGCATGTCATGAGAAAGGGGAAGCTGGAGTATGTCGTGGCAACGGGAAGGGCACACCAGCACACGGACAAACAAGCACATGAGCAAATAAGCACACGGACAAACAAGCACATGATAAACAAGCACACGATAAACAAGCACACTGACAAACAAGCACAAGGATAAACAAGCACACTGACAAACAAGCACACTGACAAACAAGCACACGGACAAACAAGCACATGATAAACAAGCACACGATAAACAAGCACACGGACAAATAAGCACACGGACAAACAAGCACACGGACAAACAAGCACATGGACAAACAAGCACATGGACAAACAAGCACATGATAAACAAGCACACGATAAACAAGCACACGGACAAACAAGCACACGGACAAACAAGCACACGGACAAACAAGTACATGATAAACAAGCACACGATAAACAAGCACACGGACAAACAAGCACATGATAAACAAGCACACGATAAACAAGCACACGAACAAACAAGCACACGGACAAACAAGCACACGGACAAACAAGTACATGATAAACAAGCACACGATAAACAAGCACACGGACAAACAAGCACACGATAAACAAGCACATGATAAACAAGCACACGGACAAACAAGCACATGATAAACAAGCACACGGACAAACAAGCACATGATAAACAAGCACACGATAAACAAGCACACGGACAAACAAGCACACGGACAAACAAGCACCCGGACAAACAAGCACATGAGCAAACAAGCACACGGACAAACAAGCACATGATAAACAAGCACACGATAAACAAGCACACGGACAAACAAGCACATGAGCAAACAAGCACACGGATAAACAAGCACACTGACAAACAAGCACATGAGCAAACAAGCACACGGGAAAAAAAGCACACGATAAACAATCACGCGGATAAAAAAGCATACGGACAAATAAACCACCACCGACTATCACTGTACACTCCGGAAAAATTGGGAGAATCTATGCCAAAACTCGTTTGAGCAGAAACGTTCAGGACCGAGGCTGAGCAGAGGGTGAGAGCTGCCTACATGATAAGTGACCAATTATTCTCCTCCAGCGGAGGAGAGCTGGGGTGCGGGTGGACAACTCAGTGCTTTTGACATTTGACTTGTCACTTTCCGGTCCCAGCTGTGCTGTATGATTTATCCATGGGGTGCCAACAACAGAATATCCTGCATCTCCCTCTAACCATGCATGGATAACTTTAGTATACTGTAGAAAATCTTTCTTCTCTCTTTCTGGATACTGGACGTATAACATCAAGAAACCCCCACACCCATCTCTCCTCTCTCTCTCTCTCTCTCTCTCTCTCTCTCTCTCTCTCTCTCTCTCTCTCTCTCTCTCTCTCTCTCTCTCTCTCTCACAATATATATATATATATATATATATATATATATATATATATATATATATATATATATATATATATATATATATATATAAATAGAATGTATGTCTGTAAGTACGTCTGTGTGTATTTTATGCGTTCGCAAACGGTCCATCCGATTGAGATGAAATTTTCTACACGTCTTCCTCTCATTCCCGTGCTGCCAACTGTCATATTTATTTTAGAGTACAAACAGTTATTTACTTAATATTATTTAATATTTAATTTACATTATAGTGTATATATAGCAAGGGGACTTAACTCTAGAAAAGTTATTTCAAGAGGCATAACTTATATGACTACTTATATGAATTAAATGAGACGCTCCCCACCAGGGACTGGGTGAAGTCGAGCCGGATCATATTTTTTTGGGAACGAGAACGGGAACAGGGGCCGAATATGAATTACATGAGACGCTCCTTGCCAGGTGCTGGGCGAAGCCGAGCTGGGCGAAGCCGGGCCGGGCTTCTTATTTGGGAACGGGAACGGGAGCAGGGACTGAATATGAATTAAATGAGATGCTCCCCGCCAGGCGCTGGGCGATGCCGGGCCATGTCGTCTTTTTTTGGGAACGGGAACGGGAGCAGGGGCCGAATATTAATTAAATGAGACGCTCCCAGCCAGGAGCCGGGCGAAGCCATGTCGGGTCGTCTTTTTTGAGAACTGGAACGGGAACGGGGGCCGAATATGAATTAAATGAGATGCTCCCCGCCATTAGCTGGGCGAAGCCGGGCCGGGTCAGACAGACAGACAGACAGACAGATAGACAGACAGATAGACAGACAGATAGACAGACAGACAGACAGACAGATAGATAGTCGGGAACGGGAACGGGAACTTATATGACTACTTATATGAATTAAAGGAGATGCTCCAAACCAGGTACTGGGCGAAGCCGGGCCGGGTCAGCTAGTATATATATATATATATATATATATATATATATATATATATATATATATATATATATATATATATATATAATTCTCTCTCCATATTTTGCCATATTTCTTTCTCTTCTTCGCTTTCTTTCTCTCTGTATTTCTCACCATCTTTCTCTTTCTCCCATTCGCCCGCTGTTTCTCTCTCTCCCCTCTCTATTTTCTCTGCATCACCACCTTGTTTCTTTATCTCTCTCTCGCTCTCTTTCTATTCCCCCTCCCTCTCTCACTTTCTCTCTCTCAGTCTCTCTCCGTCTCTCTCTGTGTCTCTGTCTCTCTCTCTGTCTCTGTCTCTGTCTCTCTCTGTCTCTCTCTCTGTCTCTGTCTCCTTCTGTCTCTCTCTCTCTGTCTCTATCTCTGTCTCTGTCTCTGTCTGTCTCTGTCTCTCTCGCTCTCTCTCTCGCTCTCTGTCTCTGTCTCTCTCTGTCTCTGTCTGTCTGTCGGTCTGTCTGTCTGTCTCTGTCTCTGTCTCTCTCGCTCTCTGTTTCTCTCTCTGTTTCTCTCTCTCTCTTTCTCTTATCCTATGATGCAGATTGTGTTTTCCTGTCATAGTTTGAATATTTTGGGTAACTGTTTATGTTTGTATATTTGTTTGTAAGAGTTTACGTGTGTTTATTTTGTGTGTGTGTGTTAATATGTGTGTTTACGTGAGAGTGTAAGCGTGGATCTGTGTTCGTGTGTGTATGTACTTCCATGTAAGAGTGTATGTATGGATGTATGAATGTATGTATGCGTGTATGTACTTACGTGTAAGAGTGTATGCGTGTATGTACTTACATTTAAGAGTGTATGTGTTTATGTACTTCCGTGTAAGAGTGTATGTATGAATGTATGTATGTATCCATGCATGTATGTGCTTACGTGTAAGAGTGTACGCATGGATGTGTGTATGCGCGTGTATGTATTTTAATTGTAAGAGTTTATGTGTATATATCTGCGTCTACTGGTGGTGTGTACTTGTGTACTAATGCATGTTTTGTATATCCTGGTGTGTGAAATATGCAGGACGTGTGTCCCTGTGTGTATGTGTGTGTATGTAAGTGTGTGTATGAGTGTGCACACACACACACACACACACACACACACACACACACACACACATATATATATATATATATATATATATATATATATATATATATATATATATATATATATATGCTGGAATGAGTGTGTGTAAGGGTCTTCATGGCCAAATGGTTTATCTCGCTGGCACTTAAACTTCCTATGCGCAGATGGCCGGGTACTGGGTACTTTCCACACACTGGTCACTTAGACTGAAAGGTACACTCGCTGAGAAAGCAGGGGCAGACTACAGAACATAGAGCTGCCTAGAATATCAACTTAAGGTTGATCAAGAGCAAACTACAGAAGGTAGAGTTGCCTAGAATATCAACTTAAGATTGATCAAGAGCAAACTACAGAAGGTAGAGTTGCCTAGAATATCAACTTAAGATTGATCAAGAGCAAACTGCAGAAGGTAGAGTTGCCTAGAATATCAAATTAAGGTTGATCAAGAGCAAACTGCAGAAGGTAGAGTGGCCTAGAATATCAAATTAAGGTTGATCAAGAGCAAACTGCAGAAGGTAGAGTTGCCTAGAATATCAACTTAAGATTGATCAAGAGCAAACTACAGAAGGTAGAGTTGCCTAGAATATCAACTTAAGATTGATCAAGAGCAAACTGCAGAAGGTAGAGTTGCCTAGAATATCAAATTAAGGTTGATCAAGAGCAAACTGCAGAAGGTAGAGTGGCCTAGAATATCAAATTAAGGTTGATCAAGAGCAAACTGCAGAAGGTAGAGTTGCCTAGAATATCAAATTAAGGTTGATCAAGAGCAAACCACAGAAGGTAGAGTGGCCTAGAATATCAACTTAAGATTGATCAAGAGCAAACTGCAGAAGGTAGAGTTGCCTAGAATATCAAATTAAGGTTGATCAAGAGCAAACCACAGAAGGTAGAGTGGCCTAGAATATAAACCTAAGCTAGATGACAACGTTCTGCAATAAGTACGTAACACTTTAATGTGTATGTGTGTTTATGTGTGTGTGTGTGTGTGTGTGTGTGTGTGTGTGTGTGTGTGTGTGTGTGTGTGTGTGTGTGCACATTAGCGCGCTTGTGTATAGCCCGGCATATCAACTCAAGTGCACATATCTTTCTTTATGTAAACTCTTTTTTTTTATTTGTTTTGTTGGCAAGTTTGCGAAAAATTATTTAAATGGGAGATTTTTGTTTCCGTTTGGTTGTCTCCGGGAGTTTTATGTTGCAGACATTCTCTAAATCTGCGCATCGTCAGATCGGAGTAGGGTGAGCGTGTGGGGGGGGGGGGGGAACGCTGTGTAAAGGCGAGAGAGGGTGAGGGGGGGGGCATTCGAATAAAGCCCGGAACAGAGTGCATAGTTAATACCTTCTAAATGAAATCACGTGATGGCGTCGCGTGCTGCCGCCGAACCCCAAAGTTGTGCCCTGGATAATTACGGGGGTACGATTGCTCCGGTAATTACAGCCTCCAAACCGAAATGTCCCGGCTAGAGTGTGTTCTGTGCTTTCTCCCTTCTCTTTCTCCGAGAGGTTTTCATATCTGCGGTGTGTGTGAGTGTGTGTGTGTGTGTGTGTGTGTGTGTGTGTGTGTGTGTGTGAATGTGTGTGAGCTCTGTATGTGTGAGTGATTGTATGTTTGTGAGTTAATGTGTAAATATATGTTTGTTTCTGTCTACGCCATGCTTGTGAAATGTGCTATTGTCTGTTGCTGTGCATCTGTGTTTTATTTATGCATCTGTGTATAGATGGTATTGTACGTGTGTATTTGTATGTCTGTCTGTGTGTGTTCTTTGTGCGTCTGTGTTTGTCTGCCGTTGTCTGTTATTATGTGTAGCGCGTATTCGTTATGCGTGAGTGCATGTATGTTATTACGCAATGTGTCTAGACAGGAATATACATCATCATCATTATCATCATCAACAGCATCATCTTCGTCCGTCATCATCATCATCATCATCATCATCATCATCATCATCATCATCATCATCATCATCATCATCATCATCATCACCATCACCATCATCATCGTCGTCATAATCAACATCATCATCGTCACCATCATCAAAAAAGCAAGTAATTAATAACGTCTGCAGGTCTGACTGTCTGTCTGCTTATCTGTATGTTTGACAATCAGTCAGACAGTCTGTTTGTATGTCAGTTATTCAGTCATTCAGTTAGTCTGCTTGTCTCAATGCCTGTGCACGTGTCTATTTATCCATCCTCCTGTCCGTCCGACCGTCCGTCCGTGCGTCCGTCCGTCTGTCTGTCCATATTTCAGGAAGTTAAAGTGCAAGCACTACCAACCCTGGATATGTACCAGATCATTTTCGAAATGTAGAAATTGTCTGAAAAGAAAAGACAAAAACAATTACAAAAAGACCTCAAACAGTCATGAACAGGCGCTTCCACTGAATATGTCGATGCTCGTAGAATAAAAGAAATATTAAAGGTGAGTCTATAGAGAGAACGGTAGCAGCGCTGGGGTTGTGGTAAGGCACTTGCTTGCCGATCTGGTGTTCATAGGTTTCGAATTTGTAAAATTAAAGTGAGTTTCCAGGCCGACCCAGTCTAAATGGGGACCTGGGAATGTCTTTGGGGTTAAAGTGTGTGCACCGAATGCAAGCACTGGGTGGGAATAGTGCATGGCCACGTGTGGTCTGTGTGTGATATCTGAACATGCGTAATGGCTAGTACTTGACGCAGACCGCGGCATGACCCAAGTCGGTCGTTGCATTGATGCAGACGCTACGGGACCCCCCCCCCCCTCCCCCGGGGGGGGGGGGGGGGTGATAGACTAGGCATATGTTCCTTCGTGCACTCAGGATAGCAAATGTGACTGTCTAAGCACTTCATGTTCCCACATCAGGTTCCTGCTAAAAGAATTTCTTCCTCTTCTTCTGCGTTCATCCGGAGTTTTTTTTCGGACGTGATTGCGTTGTGCCTGTTTACAGCAGAGCTGCGTTCTTGCGCCGTTAGGCCGACACATCCGACTTCTGCGGGCATTTGTTGACCGGGATAACGTTCCCGGGGGATAAAGGAATTTTATTTATTTATTGTTTTCTCAACAGGAACATCGTAATGGAAAACTATGTGGGAATATTGAAAGGAACTGAAAAAAGAGATTTAGGTGATACATCGAATGTATAGAGGGACTGCAAACACCACAAGGGAAGGCAAAACATTGTATGGGGAGGCAGACAGACAGACAAACAGACAGACAGACAGACAGACAAACAAATAGAATGATAGACTGACAGAATGAACGAACGAATTTTACTTCGAACAGACACACTCGTTTCACACACCTACGTATTGACACAGAACGAACAGAGAGACAGACATACAGACATACAGCGAGACAGATAGATAGATAGCCAGATAGATAGATAGATAGATAGATAGATAGATAGGTAGGTAGGTAGGTAGGTAGGTAGGTAGGCAGATAGATAGATAGATAGATAGATAGATGGATGGATGGATAGATAGATAGATAGATAGATAGATAGATAGATAGATAGATAGATAGATAGATAGATAGATAGATAGATAGATAGATAGATAGATAGCGCATAGAAAACAAACAAGATGGCACAGTTGTTGATAGGAAGGATCTTAGCTGACTGGTGGCCACCTTGTGGCAGCGTGTGTTGCCATTGTAATATAGATAATACAACACGTGTGGCTAATTTCACGGACGCAACGCCAGATCAGAGACGAACACAATCCACATGTTTACAAGCACTGGCGTTTGTGGTATCTTCCCGGTGTGCAAACTGGTAGGTGGCATGTTCAAGAAGCCACCAACGGCAACTATTTCGTTTGGCTATTCTTGCGCGTTATTACCTGGAAACTGCCAACGCCCGTTAAAATTACAGCCGTGGAAGGGAAGCGGACACTTAAGTGGCCAAAGATAGTCAGTGTATAAATATGGACACGAGACCAGTTGTTTTACGAGTGAGGTTTGCTGTGTGCATGTACATCCGTTGGACGGGTGGCATGGTAGAAAGAATACTGTCTAAGGATCGATGAATGTACGGCAGCCGACCTGCCTCTTTGTTCATTTTCCTGGCCGGTTTCTGATGGGTTTTTGTCAGACTTCCAGTAACGGCTGGGGTTAGAGATTCCGCGCAAAATCGACGGAAGAATTACAACCACTTTTCATTTAATGGTTTTAAAATTTCCTGAGGTTGATGATAGAAAATTTGATGAAAATACTTCAACAAGCGAGTTCACCGCAAAACGAGGCCTGGAAATTTCCTCATCTGGTAACTCGCAATTCACTTATCTTTAATAGAATTCTCGTATATCGGAAATCAATGAAAGATCCGACAGAAAAGTCAAACAAACCGCCCTGACATTTACCGCTTGTCTGATTCCGCGTAGGAATTCGATAAACAGGTGAATGGGGTGTTTAAGAAGACCTTTCGAGACAGATGATGACAAAAACAGGAAGAACAATAAAACTTTTCAAAGACAATGAAATCAAAGGCAGTTTGAAGTGGGGGATTTGTATCGAAGGATTGTTCTCGACAAATCAACGTCAGCTTGACGTGGGTGTCGTCATACACACAAATCTTGACTTTTGGCGTCAAGTGAGAATGCAGGAAAATCATGGCGCCAAATCATCTAAGCAATATTCATTATTTGCCGAGCAGGCGTCAGAATTACACTTTGGGGCTTGATTAGGAAACAGAGAACACAAGGGGAGCGGAAGTAGAGCAGTGGCTACCTCGTTGTTGTAGTGGCTACCTCACTTGTGTAGTGGCTACCTTGCGTTGTAGTGGCTACCACATTGGTGTAGTGGCTACCGGGCTGGTGTAGTGGCTACCTCTCTGGTGTAGTGGCTACCTCTCTGGTGTAGTGGCTACCTTGCTTGCGTAGTAGCTACCTCGCTGGTGTAGTGGCTACCTCGCTGGTGTAGTGGCTACTTCGTTGTTGTAGTGGCAACTTCGCTGGTGTAGTGGCTACCTCGCTGGTGTAGTGGCTACCTCGTTGATGTAGTGGCTACCTCACTGATGTAGTGGCTACCTCACTGGTGTAGTGGCTACCTCACTGATGTAGTGGCTACATCGCTGGTGTAGGCTACCTCGCTGGTGTAGTGGCTACCTCACTGATGTAGTGGCTACCTCACTGATGTAGTGGCTACCTCGCTGGTGTAGTGGCTACCTCACTGATGTAGTGGCTACCTCACTGATGTAGTGGCTACCTCGCTGGTGTAGTGGCTACCTCACCGATGTAGTGGCTACCTCGCCGGTGTAATGGATACCTCGTTGTTGCAGTGGCTACTTGGCTGGTGTAGTGGCTACCTCGCTGGTGTAATGGATACCTCGTTGTTGCAGTGGCTACTTGGCTGGTGTAGTGGCTACCTCGCTGGTGTAATGGATACCTCGTTGTTGCAGTGGCTACTTGGCTGGTGTAGTGGCTACCTCGCTGGTGTAGTGGCCACCTCGCTGGTGTAGTGGCTACCTCACTGATGTAGTGGCTACCTCGCTGGTGTAATGGATACCTCGTTGTTGCAGTGGCTACTTGGCTGGTGTAGTGGCTACCTCGCTGGTGTAGTGGCTACCTCGCTGGTGTAGTGGCTACCTCACTGATGTAGTGGCTACCTCGCTGGTGTAGTGGCTACCTCGTTGATGTAGTGGCTACCTCGCTGGTGTAGTGGCTACCTCACTGATGTAGTGGCTACATCGCTGGTATAGTGGCTACATTGCTGATGTAGTGGCTACTTCGCTGATGGAGTGGCTACTTCGCTGGTGTAGTGGCTACCTCATTGATGTAGTGGCTACCTCGTTGGTGTAGTGGCTACCTCGCTGGTGTAGTGGCTACTTCACTGTTGTAGTGGCTACCTCGATTGTGTAGTGGCTCCCTCGCTAGTGTATTGACTTACTCGCTGGTGTAGAGGCTATCTCGATTGTGTAGTGGCTATCTCGATTGTGGAGTGGCTACCTGGATTGTGGAGTGGCTACCTGGATTGTGGAGTGTCTACCTGGATTGTGGAGTGGCTACCTGTATTGTGGAGTGGCTACCTGGATTGTGGAATGGCTACCTGGATTGTGGAGTGACTACATGGATTGTGTAGTGGCTACCTGGATTGTGGAGTGGCTACCTGGATTGTGGAGTGGCTACCACGCTTGTCTGCTGGCTTGGTGGGCATGTGTTCGAATCGCCATCAAAGTTGGTATTTATGTTATTAGAAAAAAATTCCAAACTGAAAAAAAACCAAAAAAAAGGAGTGTGATGGAGGGGGGGTGCTAAGAGATGGACAAAGGGCATTTCAGTTCCTTGAGGACGCACGGGGCGAGAGCCTGGCATCACATTCAGTCACTTCCCCAATAGATGACAGTGTCGGTCTGCACAGGGAACATGTCACACTCTCGCTCGCGCGTACACATAAATAAATAAATAAATAAATAAATAAAATAAATAAATATAAATATATATTTAGATAGATAGACACAGCTACATGGAGACATGGATATATATAATCAAGTGCCGTGCCGGCTTGCGTAGGCGTTCATGGCTCTTCACAGATCTCGGTCTTTGGTGTTCTGGATCAACTCTGCTGATGATATTCCTCCATGCCACCGTCTCAATCCGTCCAGCATCATTTCTCTTGGTCTGTCTCTGCCTCTCTTCCCATCGATATTTCCAGTTGTCACGATGTTCTCCAATGTCTCTCTTCTCATCACATGACCAAAGAAAGCTGTTTGTCTCTTTCTTATTGTTGTATATAGTGTTCTAGCTTCATTAGCCTCTTTCAGGCAATCGTTGTTAGTTACTCTGACAGTCCAAGGAATTCGCAACATTAAAAACCACATCTCTGTTGCTTCTAAGTTCTTCCTAATTTGTTCATGTACATTCCAAGATTCGTTGCCATACAGCACCCTCTTTCTTACATTCATCGATAGCGACTTATTGCATAAAATATTCTTCATTTTCTGAAATGCGGCTTTTGCCTGCCCTATTCTGCTCTTAATCTCTGTTGTACATCTTCCATCTGATGTTATAAGTGCCCCTAGGTATTTAATTATCCACTTGGTTGAGAAACTCCCCTTCTATTTCTATGTCACAATTTGGTGCCCCCATTTTCTTTGATTGTTACTGTTTTCTTGATATTCAAGGAGAGTCATTTCTGTGCACCCTCTGTTACTACAATGTCCAACAATTGTTGTAGGTCTGTTGCATTATCCGACACCATTGTGTCATCTGCATAGCGTATATTGTTTATATTATATATATATTCCCAAGGAGAGAGGGGTGGTGCGTTCGCTCGCTTTCATTTCAAGTTTAGTTTAGTTTAGTTTAGTTTAGTTTAGTCGACGGATCAACATCACGGCACATGGGTGTAACCTCGCTTTGATTTCAAGCGTATCCCATACAAGTGCTACTATTTCTAGTACACTGTTATGATTTTTGCGTGTGGATTAGCTTTCCTTTTTACCAGCGTCCTTCGCCTTCAGATGAACCCACTCCAACTTCTGGAGTAATTGTAATTTACCTTTCCAAGTCAAGGACGA
>OY992883.1:87570491-87572991 GCA_963921405.1 Cepaea hortensis | reverse complement strand
GGGTAAGCAGTGCGACCTAACAGGTAAGGAGTTAGCTCAGTATGTTAGCGAAGAGTTCGAGAAACATGAACGGCTACAAGCTGAGAAGGAAAAGGAGGAAAGACGGCTACAAGCGGAGAAGGAAAAGGAGGAAAGACGGCTACAAGCGGAGAAGGAAAAGGAGGAAAGACGGCTGCAAGTCGAATTGGAAAATAAGGAGAAGGATAGAGAAGCAGAAAGAGAAAGGCGACAACATGAACTGGAAATGAGGAAGTTGGACAATGAAACCGAGTTACGACGATTGGAAATCATGAACCAACACAATCTCTCAGCAGATCAAAGTAGATCTTCAGCTGAACCACCAGGGGAAGCAGCTTCAGTTCAAGTGAACGCCATGTCTTTTCCGTTGGATCTTTTCAACGAACAAACAGACATCATCGAAAATTATTTAGCAAGATTCGAAAGGATGTGTTTGATGTGCGGATTGGAGGAGACCAAATGGGCAGTTAAATTGTCACAGGGACTTCGTGGAATTTCTTACGATGTATTTTCTAGGATACGACCGGAAGAGTTGGGCAATTATAACATCCTAAAACAAGCCTTATTAGCCAGATTCGAGATAGACGGGGAGAACTACAAGAAACAGTTCAGGACTGCTCGGAAGGAAGCCGGAGAGAACTTCTCTCAATACGTAGAAAGACTAAGATCCTACCTAAACAAATGTCGTACCATGTCTAGATTTGAGGAAACCTACCAAGATCTAGAAGAAATGATAATGATAGATCAACTTAAACAGAAAATGTCTCATTACATGAGAGCATTTTTAACACAGAATGGAGCTGAGAGATTGGAGTCGATCATTACTTTGGCAGAGAGATATGACAAGTCGCAGAAAGAGGCAGGAGGTAATCAACGAACTACCAATAATCTTCCTCGCGAATTCCCTCAGAAGACCAAAGATAAAGGAGAACCGAAATCCAGCAAACCAAATGGATCGAATGGATCAAATAAGACCACTACAAATCAGAACCAGCAGGTCAAGTGGGAGAAGAAGCTCTACTGCAGCCATTGTAAAAATCATACTCATAACACAAGGGATTGCAAAAAGAAGCCTCAACCTCTTACCACAGCCTGTGCAGTAAAACCTAAAGCAGCGAGAAGGAACCGTAATGCTCATTCCAATATGGACACGCAACGGAACACCAACTCCAAACTGCCAGTCATAGAATCTGTCAACCTGAATGGATGGACAGTGGAATGTCTCTATGATACAGGTTTATTTTTCGACGCAATTGTACAAGCCTCATTGGTAAACCCAGAGCAAGTTACAGATGAAACCATCGAAATACAGGGATTTCTGAAAAGTTCCGTACCTATGACACTTCCTGTTGCCAAGGTCAGCATAACTTCATGCTATGTTACGGGAGAAATCAGAGCAGCGGTCATGGATGACCCAGTCCACCCTGTCATGCTTGGATGTCGCTATGTCCTTTTAGGAGAACCAGTACAGCCTATGATAGCATCAGCGGTGACTACGCGCCAACAGGCCAAGGAAACTCCAACAACGACTACGACACCAGTAAATCTTCAACCCGAAGATTTAAAACAAGCCCAAGCAACAGATAGCTCACTTGGGACGTGCTTCTGTAAGTTGCCAAAATCACATACACCTCCTAGGAAAGGTGATTTCTACATGAAGAATGGAATTCTTCACAGAAAGGCAGGAAAGTTAGGACAAGAGTATTCTCAACTGGTTGTTCCAACTACTCACAGAACACAAATACTT
Source organism: Cepaea hortensis (assembly GCA_963921405.1). Classification (NCBI taxonomy): domain Eukaryota; kingdom Metazoa; phylum Mollusca; class Gastropoda; order Stylommatophora; family Helicidae; genus Cepaea; species Cepaea hortensis. The sequence goes on along the minus strand of OY992883.1, from coordinate 87,571,226 downwards.
GAGATGGGACATAGTATGCCGTTTAGCGGACACATGGGAATCAACGCAACCATGCAACGAATCTCAACTTACTACTACTGGCCTGGAATTAACATGGACATTCAACGATATGTCAAATCATGCCCAGAATGTCAGAAAGTAGGCCCAAGAACTGGACACCACCAGCGACATTAGGGGAAAGGCACATCACAAGAGATTTCAACAAGAAATCAAACAACATAGAGTTAGAGGTGGGAGAAAAAGTGCAAGTATTTCTTCCCACAAGTCAAAATCAGTTGCAGATCGGTTGGAGAGGACCTTATGTAGTGAAGGAGAGAATTTCCAGAACAAACTACAAGAACGCTATAAAGGGGAAAGAGAAAATCTTTCATCTCAACCTGTTACGAAAGTACAACGAGAGACCCGCCACCGAGACAGCACATTTGATAGCAATGGCCGTAGCAACAGAAGTTGAGCATGGAAACTCAATGGGAGTGGAGTATCCACTGCAATTCAACGAGACTTATCGAGATGTGGACATTAGTTCAACATTAACGACGGATCAGCAGCAGCAGATTCGAGAGTGCTTAGAGAATTATGCAGAAATACTAACAAACAAGCCAGGATTAACAAATCTTGAAGAATTCGACATGAAGTTGAAGGATACAACACCTGCGCGAGTCAAAACCTACCCTGTTCCATACGCCAAAGCCAAATCTCTCAAAGATGAAATTCAACAATTGCTTTCAGCTGGTA
>OY992883.1:87542991-87560491 GCA_963921405.1 Cepaea hortensis | reverse complement strand
CATGTTCCAGTGTTTGATATTATGTAGCAGCCCATGTTCTAGTGTTTGATATTATGTAGCAGCCTATGTTCTAGTGTATGATATTATGTAGCAGCCCATATTCTAGTGTATGATGTTGTGTAGCAGCCCATGTTCCAGTGTATGAGGTTTTGTAGCAGCCCATGTTCTAGTGTATGATATTATGTAGCAGCCCATGTTCTAGTGTATGATATTATGTAGCAGCCCATGTTCTAGTGTATGATATTATATAGCAGCCCATGTTCTAGTGTATGATATTATATAGCAGCCCATGTTCTAGTGTAGGATGTTTTATAGCAGCCTATGTTGTAGTCTATGAGTTAAACGACAAGGATGAATTCAACACAATGTATTCCTTTAGTGAGTGTAAACACCGAAGCCGCAAACAATATGTTGCACGATTTATTGCCTGGTATCTCGTCAGGTGCATACTGCAGAGTTACATATCATATGAAGTGATAAATGAATAATGATTAAGCTGAAACAATTAAAACACACAGTCACTTCATCTGATATACTCTGTTTCCCCGAAAATGAGACCTACTCCTATAATAAGCATTAGCACGCTTTTTCATGATGCTTTTAATATAAGACCTACCCCAAAAATAAGCCCTAGGTAAGATCGTCAGCTAGAATGAGAAACTTGTTGCCGAATGGCTAGTCGGAGTACAATGGTGTGCACTTGATAATGAACGGATGTGGATCATAATTAAATACGTAACTCGTGTTAAATAAGAAAATGACATGACTGTATTTGAATAAATGTGTAGAATTTTGCCCATGAATAAATGTAGATTTGTGTATGTGAAAAAGATATATATATATATATATATATATATATATATATATATATATATATATATATATATCGTCGGTCTCTGTGGCTGAAGGGCTTGCGAACGCGGTTTGTGAGCCCGTATACCCGGGTTCGAAACACGGCGGTGCTGGTTTTTTCGAAAAAGGTATAGAGGCCGGTCGTTCAGAAAGCAATGGTAAACTACTGAACGTAACACTTGCCTAGTACATCAACAGCAGCTGAAAATGCTGGTGTTGACTGCAAGGGATACGTAAGGGATTGTAAGGGATACGCAACAATATATATATATATATATATATATATATATATATATATATACTAGCTGACCCGGCCCTGATAACTGCAGCGAAAAGGTGGGGAGCATCTCATTTAATTCATATAAGTAGTCATATAAGTTCCCGTTTCCGTCTGTCTGTCTGTCTGTCTGTCCCTCCCTGTCTGTCTGTCTGTCTGTCTGTCTGTCTGTCTGTCTGTCTGTCTGTCTGTCTGTCTGTCTGTCTGTCTGTCTAATCATCTATTGGTTGCAGTTAGAACAACCTTAGATAAACGAAGACCAACTTACAAAAAGCATTAGAAAGAGCACTTGAAAGATCTTTACATCTTCCCCAACAATTAACTTGGGTAAATGGAGCGGCGGCAGCAGCAACAGCAGAAGACGAAAAAAGGGGAGTAAGAGCTGGGAGGAGGAAGAGGGAGGTGGAGAGAGGAGGAGGAGGGAAGAGGAGGGAGGAGGAAGGAGGAGGAGGAGGAAGGAGGAGGAGGAGGAGGGAGGAGGAGGAAGAGGGAGGAGGAGGAGGGATGTGGAGGGAGGAGGAGGGAAGATGAGGGAGGAGGTAGAGGGAGGAGGAGGGAGGAGGGAGGAGGAGAGAGGAGGAGAAGGGAGGAGGAGGGAAGATGAGGGAGGAGGTAGAGGGAGGAGGAGGGAGGAGGGAGGAGGAGAGAGGAGGAGAAGGGAGGAGGAGGGAGGAGGAGGGGGAGAAGGGACGAGGAGGAGGAGGGAGGAAGAGGGAGGAGAAGGAGGAGGAGGGAGGAGGGGGATGAGGGGGAGGAGGAGGTAGGAGGGAGGAGGTAGGAGGAGGAGAAGAGAGGAGGAGAAGGGAGGAGGTGAAGGGAGGAGGGCGGAGGAGGAAGGAAGAGGAGTGATTAGGAGGAGGGAGTGGGGCGAGGAGGTAGGAGGAGGGAGGAAGAGGAAGAGGGAGGAGGCGGGAGGAGGAGGAGGAAGGAGGAGGAAGAGGGAGGAGGAGGGAAGAGGAGGGACGAGGAGGAGGAAGAGGGAGGAGGAGGATGGAGGAGGAAGAGGAGGGAGAGGGAGGAGGGGGAGGGGAAGAGGAAGAGGGTAGGAGGAGGAGGAGGATTATAACGCACCTGTAGATAACTGCAGCGAAAAGGTGGGGAGCATCTCATTTAATTCATATAAGTAGTCATATAAGTTCCCGTTTCCGTCTGTCTGTCTGTCTGTCTGTCCCTCCCTGTCTGTCCCTCCCTGTCTGTCTGTCTGTCTGTCTGTCTGTCTGTCTGTCTGTCTAATCATCTATTGGTTGCAGTTAGAACAACCTTAGATAAACGAAGACCAACTTACAAAAAGCATTAGAAAGAGCACTTGAAAGATCTTTACATCTTCCCCAACAATTAACTTGGGTAAATGGAGCGGCGGCAGCAGCAACAGCAGAAGACGAAAAAAGGGGAGTAAGAGCTGGGAGGAGGAAGAGGGAGGTGGAGGAGTAGGAGGGAGGAAGAGATAGGTGGAGAGAGGAGGAGGAGGGAAGAGGAGGGAGGAGGAAGGAGGAGGAGGAGTAGGGAGGAATAGGAGGGAGGAGCAGGGATTAGGAGGAGGAGAGAGGAGGAGGGAGGGGGAGGGAGGAGGAAGGATGAGGAAGGAGGAGGAAGGAAGAGGAGGGAGGAGGAGACAGGAGGAGGAGGAGGGAGGAGGAGGGGAGGAGGAGGAAGAGGGAGGAGGAGGGAGGAGGAAGAGGGAGGGGGAAGGGAGGAAGAAGGAGAAGGAGGAGGAGGAGAGAGAAGGAGGGAGGAGAAGAACGCAGGAGGAGGAGGGGGAGGAGGAGCAATGAGGAGGAGGGAGGAGGAGAGGGAGGCGGAGGAAGATGAAGGAGGAGGAGGGAGGAGGAGGGAGGAGGAGGAGAGAGGAGGAGGAGGGAGAAGGAGGAGGGAGGAGGAGGGAGAAGGAGGAATGAGAAGGAGGAGGGAGGAGAATGAGGGGGAGGAGGAGGAGGGAGGAGGAAGAGGGAGGAGGAGGGATATGGAGGGAGGAGGAGGGAGGAGGAGGGAAGAGGTAGAGGGAGGAGGAGGAGGAAGGAGGAGAGAGGATGAGAAGGGAGGAGGAGAAGGGAGGATGAGGGATGAGGAGGAGGAGAGGGAGGAGGAGGGAGGAGGAGGGGGAGGAGGAGGGAGGAAGAGGGAGGGGAGGGAGGAGGAGGGATGAGGGGGAGGACGTAGGTGGAGGAGGGAGGAGGAGGAGGGAGTAGGAGGAGAGAGGAGGAGAAGGGAGGAGGAAGGAAGAGGAGTTATTAGGAGGAGGGAGGAGGGCGAGGAAGTAGGAGGAGGAAGAAGGAGGAGGAGGAAGGAGGAGGAGGAAGGAGGGAGGAGGAGGGAGGAGGATTGAGGAGGGCGAGGGAGGAGGGGGAGGGGAAGAGGAAGAGGGTAGGAGGAGGAGGAGGGGAGAGGAGGTGGAGAAGGATTATAACGCATATGCCTGTAGATTTAATAATGGCTGAAGTTGTTCCATGTCTTCTTAGAGTTGGCGACAGTGTAAAGAAATATAAAATCTTCAAACTTGATAGGGATAAGGTAACTATTATTTATTTATGATGTTGTTAATAACCGACATGACTGTAGATAACTTCGTAAGCATAAAAAGATGAGTTACAATGTTATGCATTATGCATTATTTTTATGAAAAATTTGAAAATGCCTTAAAGATTGTATCATTATTTATTATAACTCATATGCCGGTACATAACTATAGACAAAGAGTTTATAAATCTTTGAAAACGATGCAACAATATGACTATAAGTTATACAGCAATGTTATTAAAAGTTATGCCCCTTGAAATAACTTTTCTAGAGTTAAGTCCCCTCGCTGTATATAAATTACAATGTAAAATGGAAAATTAAATAATATTAAGTAAGCAGCCGATTTCACACTAAAAAAATATCACAGTTGGCTGCGCTGGAATGAAAGGAAGGCGTGTAGAAAATTTCATCTCAATCGGATGGGCCGTTCGCGAACGCATAAAGGACATACATACATACGGAGATCCTATTTTATATATAAGATATATATAAAACAGAATGTAAGTATGTGGGTGGGTGGGTGGGTGGGGATGTATTGGATGCGTTCGGTAACGGTCCATCAGATTGAGATGAAATTTTCTACACGTCTTCTTTTTCATTCCCGTGCAACCAACTGTCGTAGTATTTTAGTGTAGAATCAGCTATTTACTTACTAAAATTTAATAATTAAATTACATGACTTAATATAAGAAAAAATATATAAAGGGACATAACTTTTAGTAGCATTGCTATTTCTTAGGTTAAGTCCCCTGGCTATAGATAGATAGATCGATAGATAGATAGATAGATAGATAGATAGATAGATAGATAGATAGATAGATAGATAGATAGATAGATAGATAGATAGATAGATCTGACCCGATAGATAGAGAGGGTGGGATAGACGGAGGGAGAGATGGACGGAGAGACGGACGGACGGGCAGGCAGGCAGGCAGGCAGACAGATAAACAGACAGATAGATAGATAGATAGATAGATAGATAGATAGATAGATAGATAGATAGATAGATAGATAGACAGACAGACAGCCGGGCCGGGTCGTCAGACAGACAGACAGACAGACAGACAGACAGACAGACAGACAGACAGACAGACAGTCGGGAACGGGAACTTATATGACAACTTATATGAATTAAATGAGATGCTCCCCATTAGGAGCTGGGCGAAGCCGGGCCAGGTCAGACAGATAGACAGACAGACAGACAGATAGACAGACAGACAGACAGATAGATAGTCGGGAACGGGAACGGGAGCTTATATGACTACTTATATGAATTAAATGAGATGCTCCCCACCAGGGCCTGGGCGAAGCCGGGCCGGTTCAGCTAGTATATATATATATGAGTCGGGTCTTAGTCATATGTGACTGAGCTACCGTATGACAGCAGACGGTACTACCTGCTTTCTGTTAGTCCCGAATGTTGGGCGGGTATTACCAAACCCGACACCCCACATTGTGCTAACGGCTTCGGGCGGAAGAGGGAGATTTGGAGGGTACAAGCCTTATCCTGGTTTCGAGGAAACCAAGCCTTGGTTGACAGCTCGTCTAGGATCGAAGCTTCGACAGGCGGACAGTTAGAGCATTGCTTTGCTGATCCGGCAACTTCTGCAGTTTGTCTTGTTCCAGATGTAGGGGTGTTATCTTTCCTCTTGAGTGAACTAGACAGGCCGTGAGAGGCATCATGCTGCATGGGCAACACGTGGTTTCTATATTTTAGCCCAGGCTTTGTGATATGGAGAGGTATAACTCCATCCCTGGTCTTAGCCGGTCTCGGAATCAAAGCTAGAGGTAGCAGTTTTGGGTTATAACTCCTTGTCAATTGGCGTAGACATGGGGCGCCACGGGTTGCCTCTGACGGCGGGAGACATCTACACTGCCACTGATTAGCTACCGCCCGCCTCAAGTTGGGCAGCCCCCGGCTAGTTGGGTGCTGATCCGCCACAGCCTGTTTGTTTCAATGGGAGCTTGGGGCTAGGACAAAATCTGAATCACAGGCTGTAAAACCAATGCAACAGGTATTACTAAAAAGAAAAAAAATAGAAACCTCAATCTACGGCTTGTAACCTGGAACGTAAGAACCATGTGTCCAGGATATTCCACTGACCTAACGAATACTGACGATGTGAGAGAAGCGGCTGTGATTGATGCCGAACTCAACCGTCTTAAGATTGATATTTCTGGCCTGCAGGAGACTCGCCTCGCTGAGGAAGGGTCACTCAGGGAAAACAATTACACCCTTTTTTTTGGACGGGTAGAGAGCAGGCAGAAAAAGGCAATAGTGAAGAATTCGCTACTGGGAATGATTGAAATTCCAGTTGGAGGTAATAAAAGACTATTATCCCTGTGCTTGGCAACCTCTTGTGGTTTAGCCATCATTATTACTGCATATGCACCAACACTCATTTACTCTGATGATGTGAAGGATTCGTTCTATGAGGCAGTTCCAAAATCTGACTACATTTATATGCTCAGTGATTTCAATGCTCGTGTGGGCAAGGACTCGAGTTCATGGCCAGTGTGCCTCGGAAAATACACATCGGTCATATGAATAAAAATGGGCAAAGGCTGCTGAAGAATTGCACCAGAAATAACCTATGTATTACACACATTTTTTTCCAAATTTTTTCTTAAACAAAGGAGCTGCATAAGGTCAAATGGAAATATCCAAGATCCGGCCATTAGCATCAGCTGGACTTCATCATCACACGGAGACAACATCTGAACCATACATCATTAACTCGAAGTGACCACAGTGCTGACAGTGATACAGATCATTCCTTGGTTGTTGCAAGGGTTAGACTGAAACCAAAGAGAATCTACACAGCTAAAGTGCTTTGAGTTCCAACAGCAACTTGAAGACGCGTTCACTGATACATCAGAAACTGTACAGCAAGTGGAAAGTGGGGTTAACTTAAGGAAACTCTTTATAAAACAGCGGTAGGGGTTTACGGAAATGTGGAACATAGTAGGCAGGACTGGTTTGCGGGAAACGGCCAGACACTGCAGCCCTTGACTGATAAAAAGAAGATAGTTCTCTTAAGAAACAAGGAAAGAACAACGCGTAACACTCTCAGTGAGCTAAAGCAAGCTAGGAAGGATGTGGAAAAGGCTGCCAGGCAGTGTGCAAATGACTATTGGATTAAGTTATGTGAGTCCATTCAAAATGCAAGTGGTAAGGAAAACACCAGAAACATGTATGAAGGGATAAAGAAAGCCTGAGGTCCAATGATCAAGATAAGTGCACCACTGAAAACCTTGACTGGAGAAATCATCACTGATAAGAAACAACAGATGGTTAGATGGGTAGAGCACTATTTAGAGCTTTATTCAAGTGAGACCAAGCTAGCGGATGATGTCCTCAATGCCATAGAGGCCCTGCCAACTCTCGACCACCTGGACACACTTCCCACCATAACAGAAGTTAAGTGTGCTGTAAATGAACTTGCATCTGGCAAGGCTCCAGGTAAAGATGAGATTCAAATATAGGTTATCAGGAGTGGGCAAGACACACTTACTCTACAGATCCACCAGCTAATAGCGCTATGCTGGCGAAAAGGCAAGTCCCACAGGATTTCAAAGATTCAAGCATCATAACACTGTACAAGAACAAGGGCGATCGGAGCGACTGCAACAACTATAGGGGTATCTCACTTCTGTGTATTGTTGGAAAAGTATTTGCCAGAATTGTTCTGTGCAGACTTCAATTCCTAGGAGATCAAGTCTACCCCGAATTACAGTGTGGCTTCCGACAGAACCGGTCTACTATTGATATGATATTCTCAATGCGACAAATGCAATTAAATGCCGTGAACAGAATCCACCACTGTTTATTGCCTTCATCAACCTCACAAAGGTCAGTCGTGAGGGTCTGTTCAAGGCACTCAAGAAGATTGGCTGCCCACCAACTCTTCTGTCCATTGTGGAATCGTTCCACACAGGCATGAAGGGTATAATCAAGTTTAATGGTGCAACTTCAGAAGAGTTTGAAATCAAGAGTGGAGTTAAGTAAGGTTGTGTACTAGCATCCACCCTCTTTGGAATTTACTTTTCACTTCTATTGAAATATGCCTTTTGTGATCAGGATGGTGGTATATACTTTCACTCACGCTCAGATGGTGGCCTCTACAGTGCTCAGAGATTGAAGGCCAAGACTAAAATTAGGAGGGTACTGATCAGAGAGTAGTTTTATGCAGATGATGCTACAGTTACGACACACTCTGAGGAAGAATTACAACGTCTACTATCTGCATTCTCCAATGCTTGTTCTGAATTTGGTTTAACAATTAGCAAAAAGAAGTCACCGATTAAGTCACAATGTGCACATGGGGTACCATCAATCTTTATTGACGACGCCGAACTAGAGACCGCAGACCATTTTACATATCTAGGATCAGTGGTAAATAGCAAATTATCCCTCGATCAGGAAATCAACATCAGGATTGGCAAGGCAGCAACAACAATGAACAGGTTAACAAAAAGAGTCTCAGAGAACAGGAAGCTTACTGCCAAAACAAAAGTCCTTGTCTATCAAGCCTGTGTCATTAGTACTCTTTTTTATGGCAGTGAAGCCTGGACAACTTACTCACACCAAGAGAAACGTTTAAACAGCTTTCATATGCGGTGTCTGCGAAGAATACTTGGATTTAAGTGGCAAGACAAAATCACAAATACTGAAGTAATGGAAAGATCAGGTTGTGTGACGGTTTATTCCATGCTCAGTCTTCATAGACTTAGATGTACAGGACACGTTAGTAGGATGGATGATGACATCGTTTTTGGTGAATTACAGATGGGTAAGAGATTCAAGGGTCGGCCTCTACTACGATACAAAGATTATGTAAGCGGGACATGATTGATACAGGCATTGATAATGCACACTGGGAGCAAGTCTCCGCTGAACGTGTAGCATGGACGTCAAATATCTGAAATGGAATAAAGATCTCATCTCATCTCATCTCAGATTTCTCAGATAAAGGAAACAATTATTGCAGATAAGTCACAGAGTGTGTGAGACGTAAGGTGGTGCATGATGGTGGAAATGACCATGTGTTCACATGCATCCACTGTGGACGAACATTTACAGCGCGAATTTATATATATATATATATATATATATATATATATATATATATATATATATATATATATATATATATATATATATATATATATATATAAAGGCATCCCCCGGAAATAAGCCGTAGTGCATTTTTGTAAGGTAATTTTAATATAAGACTCGGTCTTATTTTCGGGGAAACACTGTATACCTCTGCAGAATGCACCTGACGAGGTGCAGGGAATCAATATGAATGACCTTTACGGCAACAGAGGTATTGGGAACTGCACGTGTTACACGATAACTCATTAAGAGCATAAGGAAAAGACATGTGCAACTCACGGTGCGTATCAACACAAGAGGTGACATAGAGAAATTAGCCTTGGATTGGAAAAATAAAACAAGGTAAGAGAGGCAGAGGAAGACAGAGAAAGATTATGTTGAAAGGTTAAATAGCCGGACAACAAATAATATAACCAACATCAAAATGTCAGACATGAGAAAAGATTGGAGTGTCTTGATCGCCGATGTCTGCCCCAGACTAAAGATATCAAGAAGGAAAAGAAGAAGAAGAAGAAGAAGAAGAAGGGGAAGAAGGAAAAGAAGACGCAGCGGGAGGTGAAAGAAGAAGAAGAAGAAGAAGAAGAAGAAGAAGAAGAAGAAGAAGAAGAAGAAGAAGAAGAAGTAGGAGGAGGATGAGGAGGAGGAGGAGGAGAAGGAGGATGAGAAGGAGAGGAGAAGGCGGAGGAGGATGAGGATGAGGAGGAGGAGGAGGATAAGGAGGAGGAGGAGAAAAGTCAAAGCGATAATACCTTCATGACTTGACCACAACTCAGGTCTGATCCAAGACAAGCGACCCAGATAGACGACACTTGCCGACATGGCACATGATGATGTTGAAAGCAATGCCCCATGTCGCAGTTGGCGACGTGCTCATTCTTGTGATATTTCTCAAACGATGGAGACCATGTTTCTACTCCCATCCCATTTTCTACCCCCGCATTGTCTCTTGATTACAGAGACGGGTAAGTCTGAGCTTCTGCCTCGGGTGTCAGAGCGGGTGTTTCGGTGTGCTGGAGAGTCCAGGTTCCGTCCCACACCTACAGCGATACCACAAATAACTAGGCTAGGCCGTGTCAAAATTATAGTGGAGGTTTTCTTCAGGTTTCACCGATACGCCTCATCGCCGCCAAAATGCTGATGTTTCCAGACACATGATTGGACGAGGTGTACAGTAACGCGTGAAACTATTGGCGGGGGAAAGAGAAAGTGACAATTAGCGCCGTCTTGAACTTCCGGTGAGCATGTCGGGAGAAATGGCGCGAAAGGAAGAACAAGTTGTAAAGTTTCTTTAGACCAATTCTTCATTGTCTATAGAAGAAGGGGACGGGACAGGTATGGGAACATCCCTAACACAACGATAGTTCATAAATAATTGTATACGTATTAATTAGCGCTCACAGAAGCAGCGGAAGGAAGCAGATATTAGAGGATACACTAGACAACATGAAAGTTGAAAGTTTACATAACAACACCAGATACGAACTCGTCACGTCATACAACAACATCACCTCGCTGCAGGAACAATTGGTTCCGCATGACCAATTAGACATCCCATCCTGTTATCTGATTTCAATTTCATATTCAGTAGGCTAAGAAATTATGAAAATGTTGGTAACATGATAACTAAAAGCTATCCTTATTTTTACTATCTGTTAATTATGTGTGTATCAAGATCATCATAATTATAATCACGATCATGATCATCATCATTGTAATTATCATCACCACCATCCTCAACATAATCTTGATGGTGATCATTATCATAATCATCTCCACCACTATCTTCATCCATCCATCCATCATGTGCCAAGCCAGAAAGCGTGAGCGGTCATGACTCGCCATTTCACTCGATCACCAGAGTCGTGGATCAGCTCCGTGTTCCTGTCTCGACCATATCATGTGGCCAAGCCATCCAGGTATTTACTTCTCGGTCTTCCCCTTGGTCTGTTGCCTTCTATCTTGCCAGTTGTCACCAAGTTCACCAATTCATTTCTTCTCATAACATGTCCAAAAAATGTTGACTGTCTACGTCTAAGTTATCTAATCAATTTACGATTTTCATTTGTTTCCTGTAGTACCTGGTCATTTGTTTTTCTGTCTGTCCATGGAATTCTTTGCATTCTCCTCAGAAACCACGTCTACAGCCATCAGATGTTTTCAGCTTGACTGCTCATTGTCAAAGTTTCACATCCATACAAAAGAACAGGCTCTATGTAGCACCTCAACACTCTTTTTCTCGTTTGAATTGACATATTTTGTATTGGTCAGAATGTTTTTCATCTTGCTAAAGGCTACTTTCGCCAAGGCGATTCTTGTTCTAATCTCTTCAAGGCATCACCTATCAGATGTTATGACTGTTCCGAGATAATTGTATCGATTCACTTGTTGAAGAATATTCCCATTTACTTGTATATTACTTTGTGGTGCTTCTTCCTTCCTAGTTACGACCATAATCTGTGTCTTTTTACAATTTAATTCTAACCCCAGTTGCTCACTGTGTGCAACAACCGAATCTACTAATTGTTGCAGATTCTGCTCATTGTCTGCAATCAATACTGTATCATCTGCATATCTAATGTTATTGATGTTTCGTCCCCCCAATGATGATTCCATTTATATCTTCTATATTTCTGAAAATATTTTCCCTGTATAGGGTAAAAAAAAAAAGATCTGGAGATATTACACATCCCTGTCTCACGACTCTCTTAATAGGCTGATATTGTCCCACTTCATTATCAATCCTTATGGCAGCTTGTTGTTTCCAATATATGTTTTATATAAGTCTAATGTCTTTCCCATCAATTTGTAGATCTGCAAGCGTATCTACCATGTTGACATGTCTTATTCTATTGAAAGCCTTTGTGTAGTCAATAAAGCAAATATGTAGATATTTGTTTACTTCTATAGAACGTTCAATTACTGTTCTCAGTATATACACAGCATTTACTGTACCCTTTCCTTCTACAAACCCACATTGCTCTTCCCCTATTTCAGGTTGTATTTTCTTTCTCACCCTTTGCATGATAACTCGTAGCAAAATCTTCGTGGTATTACTCATTATACTAATTGTTCTATGTTGACATCTTCTTCATTATTATCATAATCATCATCACCACCATCCTCATGATCATTATTATAATCATCATGATCGTCATAATGATCATAATAATCCTTACCATCATCCTCATCATCGTCATCATAATCATCATCGTCGTTCAGTAGCTTGTCCTGTACAGAACATTTCCCCAGGAAAACTCGAAATGTCCGTCGCAAGCCAGATGTCCTACCCATGTTGTCATGTGTAAACTATCTATGACATCTTGAATCTATCGACCTGGAAGTCTTTCTTTTCTCTGTCTCCCCTGTACACCTCCCACCATTGTTATCTATTCCAGATATTTGTACATGCTAAACCATGACATTTTCTTCAATGTTATCTGACTTATAATAACCTGTCTGCAGATCCGCATGGCCGAATTGATAAGAAAGCGTGTTCTTAAGCATCCGGTGTGCTGATGCCGAGGTTAGCGGTTCAACGCCTACACCGGACAGCTGGACTAAAATGTTGACCCGTCGTCCTTGATTTGGGGACGCTAATTAATAGTAATTATAAGTATCTCTGAAGTCGTAGTGGGTTAGCCTGATGGCAAGGGATACTATTAATAGGGAAAGCTAACCCACATGCAACATTCAGTCCATCACCACTATAGTGTGTATGGACTAAGCTTGAGTTCAAAGCGAGTGAGTGCAAAAAAAAAAAAAAAAAATTAAAATTAATAAAAAAATACAAATAACCTGTCTACTTCTATCAAAGATGTATATACATCTTATGTATTCAAATGTGATTTTTTCGGGAGTCTCGTGGCGAAGTGCTCAAGCCGCCTGATTCGAGCTCCGAAGGTTGTGGGTTAAATTGCGGGCCGCGTCCTTCGGTTCACGAGTGCATTTTGTTCGGAGACTCCTGGGGGTCGTCATGGGAGCTACGGAGTTCGTGCTATATGTCGCTTTCGGTAGAAAGAGACAGAGCCATTTGGGATAAAAACCCGGTGCAATGAAGTCGATCCTGTCGACTTTTAAGTGATTTTAAAAAAAAAAGATGTGTCTGTTTGTCTGCTTGCCTATCTATCTATTTGTCTGTCGGTCCATCTACGAAAATATGGGTTTAGCACCAAATGCCCAACCCGTGGAAGACAATTGACATTAGTGTGCGAACATGTGTATATGTCAGCTTAAAGGATTTATCTATGTATCTTACTTTATGTTGTAAGAATTCTGCAGTATGTACCTGACGAGATGCAGCGAAATATGCCAGGCAATAAAGTCGGCTCGGCTCCCTGGCGAAGGTGTTAAGGACGCCGTTCGTAATCCCGTATACTCATGTACGAAACACAGCTGCGCGAGATTCGGCAGCGGATCGCGTCGCGTTAGTTTCTTACGGAAAGGTATGTGAACCGGTCGTTCAGAAATCAATGGCAAACTACTGAACGTAAACTTGCCAAGACATCAACAACAGCTGAAACATGTTGGTGTTGAGTGCAATGCCCTGTAAATAGGATATATAAACAAAAAATAAAAAACAAATAAATCGTGCAATCTATTGTTTGTGTCTTCGTTATTCAAATTAACTACGGGAAAACACTGTTTTGATTTACTTGCAAGAGTTGTGGTAGCTGTGGTGACTGTGGTAGCTGTGGTGATTGTGATAGTTGTGGTGATTGTGATAGCTGTGGTGACTGTGGTAGCTGTGGTGATTGTGATAGTTGTGGTGATTGTGATAGCTGTGGTGACTGTGGTAGCTGTGGTGATTGTGATAGTTGTGGCGATTGTGATAGCAGTGGTAACTGTGGTAGCTGAGGTGATTGTGATAGTTGTGGTGACTGTGGTAGCTGAGGTGATTGTGATAGTTGTGGTGACTGTGATAGTTGTGGTGACTGTGGTAGTTGTGGTGACTGTGGTAGCTGTGGTGATTGTGATAGTTGTGGTGATTGTGATAGCTGTGGTGACTGTGGTAGCTGTGGTGATTGTGATAGTTGTGGTGATTGTGATAGCTGTGGTGACTGTGGTAGCTGTGGTGATTGTGATAGTTGTGGTGATTGTGATAGCTGTGGTGACTGTGGTAGCTGTGGTGATTGTGATAGTTGTGGTGATTGTGATAGCAGTGGTAACTGTGGTATCTGAGGTGATTGTGATAGTTGTGGTGACTGTGGTAGTTGTGGTGATTGTGATAGCTGTCGTGACTGTGGTAGCTGAGGGGATTGTGATAGCTGTCGTGACTGTGGTAGCTGAGGGGATTGTGATAGTTGTGGTGATTGTGATAGATGTAGTGACTGTGATAGCTGTGGTAACCGTGGTAGCTGTGGAGATTGTGATAGCTGTGGTTTGATTCAACTTTATTTTATTTTATTTGATTCAACTTTATTTTCAAAGGGTTGCAAATTGGGCGCCGGCTTCCTGGCCTAGAGGTTAGTACTTTTCTCCGTAATCTCGTATACTCTCGTCGGTAGCGTGATGATGGGGAGAATCATCAGTGGTTCGAATCGCGTCGGTAACTTACGGGGTATGTGAGCCGGCCGCTCAGAAAGCAATGGCAAACTACTGAGCGTAATCTTGCCAAGAAATCAACAATCAGCTGAAAGATGCTGATGTTGACAGCGATGTCCTGTAAAAGATATGCAAAAATTTTTTGTATACTATTTGGGCACGCAGGTCCGTCTTACATTCGGGTCTTCCAATCACTCATCTTTCGTTCATCAATAGTGCATGATACATTCACATAGGAAAAATAAACATTGTCAAATGAATGTTGTAAACATAACCAATCCATATTACCATGTTATGAGACACATCCTCCACCCACCAATACACAGCCCCACCCACACACCCACCCCATGGCACATATACATACCCCCATCTATCCCCACCCACCCATCCACCTACCCCCACCCACACCTCCCACCCACACACATCTCCCCATCCACACTCATCTCCCTACCCACACACCACCATGTGGTGACTGTGGTAGCTGTGGGAACTGTGGTAGCAGTGGTAACTGTGGTAGCTGTAGAAGAAGCCACCAGCAACTCCCATCCATAGTTAGTCTGTTCACACGCCGCCAGTAGGCGCCACTGACCATGCTCTGTCTCGTCGGTAATCACCGGCGGCAAGTCTCGCAGACATGTGACGGACAACCACCGAGGTCGCGTTGTGGATGAATCAATCTCCAGTGAGAGAATTATTCCCTCCTTTTAGTGGTCTTCTGTGCTCTTTGACGAGCGGCGCTGGGTGTAGCCAATCTGGACATGGGGGATTTTCTTTCACTTTTAGCGCAAACTTTCAACCCAGAGACATCGCGTCCTAATATAATTCTTTCTGCACCATGGGCTTCTTTTTTTTTTTTTTTTTTTACTAACAACCAACAATATGTCTGTCTGTCTGTCTGTCTGTCTGTCTGTCTGTCTGTCTGTCTGTCTGTCTGTCTGTCTGTCTGTCTGCCTAACTACCTATCTACGTATCTATCTGTCGGTCGGTCGGTCGGTCGGTCTGTCTTTCGGCTGGCTGGCCGGCCGGCCTGCCTGCTTGCCTATCTGTCTCTCTGTCTGTACGCCCATTCTTTCAACCGTAGGTCTCTCAGACAGCCAAATGAACTTTCAGGTCACTGGTCGTTCTATTAATAATAGTGTTTACTTTAAAGTGTTATGTTTTTGAGTCCAAAAGATTTAAGATAATCAGAATATGTTATTGAAAATTTAATGTAGCAATTAATATAACAGCATTATGCGACATAAAACTAGAAGGAACATTTAACATACCATTAAAATGTTTAAGAAAAGTTGAGCAACATTTAATAACAACAATACATTACAGAAAAAGCCGAATTAACATTTATTATAACAATTATAACAACAATAAAGTTAAAGCAACAGTTACTGCGAAACAATATGGGACGAAAAACTTGTGCTCTTTCTAATACCTCTTAGTTCCCACATCTTTTTGTTCATAGATTGTGTGTCTTCTCTTTGTTTCTCAAACTCTTTGCACTAACTACTTAACCAGATTTCTGTCCCTATTTTTAGTATCGAACTATTTCTCTATGTAATCTTTTAAATCGTCTTGATTATGTGAACAACCTGCATGATGATAACAGAGGAAAACAGTATAATATTCTAAATAATAATGAAGGATCATCAATTTTGAAGATGAAAGTTCAGAACATTATTAACCATATGAAAACTGGTAAGACATACCCCCCCCCCATGCCCCCTCCCACCCCAACCCCACGCCACCCCCACCCTCTTGGGTTCAGACACCATCACAAGAGAAAAGATTAATGCTTTAGAAAAATATGGAATAGATCGAGTCACCAGGCTGTTGAATACAATATATGATATTGGAGATATACCCCATGAATTGTGCAATTCTGTATTTATTGCAATCCAAAAGAAATCAAGAGCCATGGAATGTGATCAACATACAAGAATTAGTATAGTGAGTCGTAGCACGAATCCTTTGCTAAGAATTATCATGCAAAGAGTTAAGAAGAAAATACAACCTGAAATAGGGAAGCACAATTTGGGTTTGTAGAATGCAAGGGCACAGTAAATGCTGTGTATATACTGAGAACAGTAATTGAACGTTCTTTAGAAGTAAATAAGGATCTACATCTGTGATTTATTGACTACACAACGGCTTTCGATAGAGTAAGACATGTCAATATGATAGAGATACTTGCAGACCCACAAACTGATGGGAAAGACCTTAGACTTGTAAAAAAACATATACTGGAATCAACAAGCTGCCATCAGAATTGATAATGAAGTAGGTCAATATCAGCCTATTAAGAGAAGTTGAGACAGGGATGTGTAATGTCTCCAGATCTTTTTTTCCCCTGCACTGTGAAAATATTTTCCGAAATATATTAGTTAAAGGAATTATCATTGGCGAACGAAGCATCAATAATATTAGATGAACAGATAATACATTATTGATTTGAAACAATGAGCAGGATCTGCAACGTTCAGTAGATGCTGTTGTTGCATACAGTGAACAACTAGGGTTGGACTTGAACTGTAAGAAGACACAGATTATGGTCATCACGAAGACGAAGGAAACACCACATAGTAATATACAAGTAACTGGGAATATACTTCAACAAGTGGATCGGTACAATTATCTCGGATCAGTCGTAACATCTGATGGGAGATGCCTTGAAGAGATTAGACAAAGAATTGCAATGGCGAAGGTTGCCTATTGCAAGATGAAAAACATACTGACCAATAAAAAGATGTCAATTGAAACGAGAAAAAGAGTGTTGAAGTACTGCATAGAACCTGTATGGATGGGAAGCGTGGACAATGAGCAAACAATCTGAAAAACAGCTGATGGCTGTGGAAATGTGGTTTGTGAGGAAAATGCAAAGAATATCATAGACAGACAGAAAAACCAGCGACCAAGTCCTACAAGAAACAAATGAAAACCGTAAACTGATCAGAGAAATTAGACGTAGACAGTCACAATTCTTTGAGCATGTTATGACAAGAAATAAATTGGATAATTTGGTGACAACTGGCAAGATCGAGAGGAAGAGAACAAAGGGAAGACTGAGAAGTAAATACCTGGATGGCTTGGCCACGTGGCATGGTCGAGACAAGAACACTGAGCTGTTTCACGACTCTAGTGATTGAGTGAAATGGCGAATCATGACCGCCCACGCTTATGGGCATGGCACATAATGGATGTTT
>OY992883.1:87337991-87540491 GCA_963921405.1 Cepaea hortensis | reverse complement strand
GGCAGATTTCTAAAAATAGACTTGCCACCCTGGACAACCCAACCTAAACTGGCTACCAGTAAATGTCTTGGAAAGTAAAAGCTGGCTTTTGTGGTACTGATGGCGTCACCCACGGAGTGACCATTGGTGGGTGTAAAATATGGGTCTAGCACCATATGTCCAAAGTTCGTTAAAGGGTTCTCTTCTTTTACCTCCTTTTCAAAACGCCTGTTCGAATTTTTTTTATGGTCGATTATATACAAATGTATGAAGACACGGGACAGTGGCTGTTGGAGACTCGTGACAGTACACCTTATATACGGAGATGGCTTTTGATTAAAATGATGATAGCGTTTTCTACTTTGGAAATGTAGTCTGGGTAGCGAGCTGCGTAATCCTGATATATGTTGTGTTGCTTTATTGATGTTCTTTAGAACCTTCACCCCCGGCGCGTTGCGTCCATCTAGGATAACTCTGGCAGACGCAGTTAGATCACTGTCCAACGGTTGTGTCAATATTGTCAGATAGCCGGACAGTTGTCTGCCCTTGAGTCTGTCGCATAGCTCTAACCATTCTCGCATCTTTTAGCGGTTTGTTTCAGCCCGGGGGGCTTTCGGTTATTCTATGCCTACTTTTATTGTTGTCATTGTTGATGTTTCTTTAAACCACGTCGGGCTGTGAGTTGGAGATGGCTGTGGTGTTGATTGTTATTGTGTTTGTCTTTCTCGGGTCGCCGGGTGGGCAGATCAGGCTGAGATCAAAGATGATCGAATAGAATAGCGATTGGTCATAGGGGGAGTGTTATGTTAATAACAGCATCTTGAGCAACAACAGCCGATAGGTTAACACGCAATCATTTTCGTTAGGTCTTGCCTACGCTGATTAGAGAAACTCTAAACTAACACTGAAGCAGTAGCAAAACTGGGACAGCCTAAGTCTGAAAAAGAAACACGAGCCTTCTATTTTGCTCTCCATTCACCATTGAGACATCACCAAGTTGTCCTTTCTGTTGCTATTTCTTGCAGCTTTGTTTAGGTCGTCCTGCATTGTAGAGGTAGATATATAAGAATAAGAATATAAAAGAGAACAGGAGCTTTCGTAGCACTTGACAATTTGTAGACGTAAAAATGAATTAAATAATAGACCAAACCTAGAACATTAACTCATATGTAAAGTCAGTACTACTATGAAGAGTTAGTTGCATATCCTATACAGGACGTTCGGTCAACACCAGCATTTTTTGCTGTTGTGATCTATTGGCAAGATGACGTTTAGTAGTTTGCCATTGCTTTCTGAACGACCGGCTCACATACCTTTCCGTAAGGAACTAACGCAACGCGATCGCTGCCAAATCGAGCGCAGCTGTGTTTCGAACGCGGGTATACGGGGTCACAAACCCGTAACACCTTAGCCAGGAAGTCGGCCAGTACTACTGAGCACAAAGAACACGGGGGACGACTACAAGACTGAATGTTTGTCACATTCAACACCTGCATCGTTTCTTCGTCTCTCATTTCACTGCTATTTGTTTACTTCTCACCATGAGCTACATATTTGTGATTTTTTTCATACCATTTTAGTTCCAATGCTTTGCACAAGCGCCAATTAATGAATGCTTGGAATTTATTAGAATTCTTGTAGTCGTCCCCCATGTATGTGCTCAGTATAGTAGTACTGCCCTACCATACGAGTTAAATGTATTAGGTTTCGTCCATTGTTTAATTTCCTTTTTTTTTCATATCTCCTATCCCAGGACGTTGCAGTCAATATCAGCATGTTTCAGCTGCTGTTGATGTACTAGGCAAGATTACGCTCAGTAGTTTGCCATTGCTTTCTGAGCGACCGGCTCACATACCTCGTAAGTTACCAAGGCGGCGAGAACAGCTACCGATTCTCGCGCAGGTTACGTTACTCACGAGAATATACGAGATTACGGAGAAAGACGTTAACCCCTAGGCCAGTGAGACCGGCAAATTTCTTTTTACGTCTATACATTTACTAGTGCTACCAAAGCCCCCGTTGTCTTTTATATTCTTATTCTAATACCTCTATACCCATAAACTAAGCAGGCCGAGAGAGGGACCATCCGGCATGGGCAACACATGGTCTCTACAATTCAGCCCAGGCTTTGTGCTATAGAGAGGGATAATTCTATCCCTGGTCCTCGCTAAGGGTTGTGGTTCCAAATGTTGCTGTATGTAGCCGGGGCGCAGTGTTGGGGTGAGCGCTCAACATTGCTTAAATACCCCAATGGCTCGTGAATACATAACCTATGCAGCAAAAGTCCAACTCCTGGCCTTCACGTGGCGGAACTGTTTAACTAACAGGAGAAGGGGCGACGGCGAGTATCTGGCGCCGGAAAATAACCAGTGTGCTCTAGATGTGTATACACATACATGCATGTGCAGACACGTGTGTGCGTGTGTACACATCTAAACTCGAGTGAGACCACAGTCTGCTGTAGCAAAGGAAAGGTGCTGAAGACGGAGGCAACC
Source organism: Cepaea hortensis (assembly GCA_963921405.1). Taxonomy (NCBI): domain Eukaryota; kingdom Metazoa; phylum Mollusca; class Gastropoda; order Stylommatophora; family Helicidae; genus Cepaea; species Cepaea hortensis. The sequence goes on along the minus strand of OY992883.1, from coordinate 87,538,017 downwards.
AGCCAGAAGGCGCACCACAGAAATCAGGATGCCACGCAATTACGCAAAATGGAATATGTCGACTACTGCTAAAAGTTATGGTGCTCGCCCTGCTTTGGACCCCCAGGAAGGTGCAGTGCCGGGCCCTATGTCTCGAAAGGGTCCAACCCCAACTACTGGAGGTCCTTCTCAGATGTCCTGTGGAGCCAGGGGACATGAGAATAGAACAGCTGGCCATACTAAACTAAGACTTAAAATAATGCACAGGAATGAGGAGGGAGTCAGCAACAAAAAAGTAGAATTAGAAAACATCCTGGACAAAGAAAAAGTAAGCATATGTTGCTTGCAAGAAACTCACCTCAACGAAAATATAGCCTTCAAAATCATAGGCTACCAGTGTTACCGATCTGACCGAAAGGACAGGCGAAAAGATGGGATACTTACCCTTGTAAAAAATAACATCACTGCTTCCCAAATCGAAGTCTATATGGAAGGGGCTGACACTTAAACTTACAACAGGCTATACAGACCTACATCTGATCAATTACTACTGTCCAAGTGACCGCCCACAGGCACTGGACACACTACCATTAACAGAAAAAATGATTGTGTGTGGCGATTTCAACAGCCACTCGCAGAGTTGGGGCTATGATCACATGGACCAGAGAGGAGAGAGACTGGAAGACTGGCAGGATGAGAATAGATTAATCTTGTTTAACAAGCCGTCCGACCCACATACTTTCTACTCGATATCACGGCACTCTACAACTACACCTGACCTGGCTTTTCATTCACCAGACCTGGAGTGGAACATTACACGAATTGTTGGGAAAAAACTTGGTGGCAGCGACCATCGACCAGTCTTTCTAACTGTAGAAAATGATCTTGTAAGTGAAAGCAGCACCCTCTCGAGGTGGAACTACAAGAAAGCAGACTGGGTAATGTACAAGAATCGCACCAGCATACTGGTTAGAAACCTGAACACTGAGAAAGACATAAATAAAGTAGTTGAAGAGTTTGGGAAATGCATACTACAGGCAGCGCGAGAAACAGTACCAAGAGGAGCCCGTAAACAATATAAACCCTACTGGAGTAGTGAACTGGAACAGTTGCATAATGATGTTGAAGTATGTAGAAAGCAAGCAGAGGTCACACCCAGCCAAGAGCACCACAATAAATTTCAGCATGCAAAAGCCAAATTTCAAAGGGCCAAGCTGCAGGCTAGACGGAAAAGCTGGAAGAAAAAACAGTCTCTGAACTTTGAAAGAGACACAAGGAAATTGTGGAAGCTAATTAAACAACTTAACGATGAGGGCACAGGGAGAAACTCAAAAATCGCACTACATAAAGATGGAAACATCTTAACAAGAAAGCAAGCAGCTGACCATTTTGCTGACTCATTCGCACAAGATAACAATATCAAAATTAGTCCAGAGAAACAACAAGAGATTCGAGAGAAACGGCAACTTACAGGACAGAAGGAAATAGTACATGAGGTTCTGGAGGCACCCATCACAATCAGCGAACTGGAGCTAGCCATATCAAAACTGAAAATGAGAAAGTCACCAGGTGCTGATGGTATCTCCAATGAAATGATCAGGAACCTAGGAACAGAGGCCAAAGCAAAGCTGTTGCAGATCTTCAATAACAGTTGGACCTTAGGCAGTGTTCCACAAGCCTGGAGAGAAGCAATCATGATGCCCCTCCTAAAATCAGGGAAAGATAGTTCCATTGCCTCTAGCTACAGACCAATTAGCCTCACCAGCTGTCTCTGCAAAACACTGGAGCGCATCATCAATCACAGACTGCAGTGGTACATTGAAAATAAAAACATCCTTATGCCACAGCAGGCTGGCTTTAGGCAGTGCTACTCTACGGAAGATCAGACAACCTACCTCTCTCAAGAAATTGAGGATGCATTCCAAGAGAAGAAGCTGGTGCTTGCGGCATGGATAGATTTGAAGAAAGCCTTTGACAAAGTCTGGAAAGAAGGTCTGATGAATAAACTGAGAAACTGCAAAGTCAATGGAAGAATGTACAAATGGGTGAAAGCATACTTGCACAACAGAAGAGCCCGAGTACAGATAGACGGACTAAAGAGCAAGAAAGTACTACTGCGTCACGGTGTTCCCCAGGGCGGAGTCTTGTCCCCCACACTCTTTCTAATCTTCATCAATGATCTCGTTGCTAATCTACCGCATGAAATTAAAGCCGCAATGTACGCCGATGACCTGGTTCTGTGGAGCACAAATGAACATGCATCAGTGGCCACCAGATTACTACAAAGAGCTGTAGATACATTTGTTGCATGGGCAAATAGATGGTGTGTCAGCATAAATACTGACAAGTGCAGCACCACCCTATTTACCCTCTCTCCAAAACAAAAGGCAGGGACCATCCAGATAAATGGAACACCCCTAAGGGAAGATAAAGAACCAACATACCTTGGAGTAACATTTGATGGCAGGCTGACATGGAGAAAGCACATCAACAAAGCAGTAGCAAAAGCCAGAAGGAAAATAGCCATCCTGAGAAAGCTAAGTGGAACCACATGGGGAGCCAGTGGGAAAATACTTAGCAAAGTTTATCAACAGAGCATACGACCACACCTGGAATACGGGTCAACTGCGTGGTGTTCGGCATCAAAAACCACACTACAAGAGCTGGACAAAGTGCAAAATCAAGCACTTAGAGTCACCACAGGAGGGAGAGATCAACCCCTATAGTGGAAATGGAGAAGATGGGGAGGACACAAGCACTGAGTGAGCGCAGAGATAAGAAAACACTAATACAAGCAGAAAAGTTCCTTAGCTTGCCAGGCCACCCTATGAAGAACAGATTTGAAAACCTAGCAATGGGGCGGTTGAAAAGAAGTAGTTTTATCCACCAGGCCAAACGACTCTGAAGAGAAACCACCGATCTGCCCACAGTTGGTATTCCCCTAACAACTATTCCAGAGCGAACTCCATGGAAAGATGAGCATAGACTATCATTACAAATCCAGACAAAAGTGAGAGGAATATTTGACAAGGAAGAACAGAACAGTGTGCAGCGCAGAACAGCCACTCTCAGCTTCCTTGATGAAGAATACCAAGAGGACCTCTGGATCCGAGTCTACACAGATGGGTCAGCACAAAATGCTGTTCGAAATGGAGGAGCGGGAGTGTACATAGAATACCCAAATAATACCAGGGACACAGCTAGAGAACCGATAGGAAAGTACTGCCATAACTACGATGCTGAAATTGAGGCAATCAAGATAGCAACAGAGAAATTACTAAATACCAGCAATGGTACACAACCTGTGGTGCTATTGACAGATGCAAAATCAGTACTCGAGGCGCTCCTGTCTGGGAAATTGCCAGTACTAAGGACACTACTTTCTGAACTTAGCAGTCAGCATAAGGTCACCATACAGTGGATACCATCCCACTGTGGAGTACCCGGAAACGACAGAGCTGATCAATTGGCTAAGGAAAGAGCCAAAGAAGAACAGCCTGATGTGCCCGTTACATACCACCAAAAGAAAAGAATGATCAAATCAGTCAGAAAGCCACCAAAACCTGCTCAAGATGACTACCACGTTATGGATAGAATAGAACATGTCATTATTCTGCGCCTCAGAACAGGGCACAATAGATTACGCAACCACATGTATACAAAATTCAAGATTGGTGAAACAGCCATGTGCACATGTGGATTGGCGTCGCAGACAGCAGAGCACATACTCCAAGACTGCCCAAAATATAACATATCTAGGCAAACCTTCTGGCCTAGAGAGACGACAGTGGAAGATAAACTCTATGGACCGCTGTGTGAACTGAAAAAGACAGTTCAATTCATACAAGAGACAGCATTGCAGTTATAGACATATTTCAAGCGAACGAAAGAAGAAGAAGAAGCTATGGGTTGTAGTTATTATGCCTTTTTTGTTTTGTTTGTTTGTTTTGAAGCACAGTTTAACAAACTATCATCTGTCAAGTCGGCCCGGACGGTGCCTGTATACCCATAAGGCTACACTTTCGGTCCCCAACATGGCGGATAGGCATTCGAACCGTTACGGCCTCTGGAGTGTTAACGCTTGTGGCTACCGTTTGCATTCGCATTTTCCTCATGTTGGACTGGTAGTGCATGATTCCGTCGCCCTGCTATTGAGTACGCGCATGGCGCTACACTGTGAGCTGTGAATTTCGTGTGGAATGCTTTCACATCTGTCGCGGTTGTTTTTAGGTGAACTGCATGTTCGGAACGATGGCGGCCGGCTGTTGCTGAATTGACTGGTTTGTCTTTTCGGTTCACGAGTTCATTATCAGGAGACTCTTTGGAGTCGTCACTGGAGCTACGGAGTTCGTGCTTTGTACGGCATTTTCGGCTAGTCGCCCTGCGGAAAGAGACCGAACCATATCGGATAGTACCTGGGTCAATTAAGTCTTTCTTGTGACTGCCGTTTCCATCGATGATGAACTGCATTTTTCGTGGAGGATTTTTGGGTTGGCATTCTGGCTTGTCAGACGGGTCTGCGTGCCCAATTCTGAACCCTTTGAAAATCAAGAATCCATGCGGTAGAATAAAGAGTATGCACAGTGTACGTGTGCGGGATGTTGGCTTGCCGAGACTCCTGTATTTTACACTTTTCACATTAGGCAGTGAGGAGCATTTTGTGTGATATGCAATGGCACAGGAATGGAGCACAATTGGGACGACCCGTTGCCGTGAAGTTGGAACCGCGACTAACTAACTAACTAACTAACTAACTAACTAACTAACTAACTAACTAACTAACTAACTAACTAACTAAATAACCAACCAACCAACCAACCAACCAACCAACCAACTAACTAACTAACTAACTAACTAACTCACAAGGCATGCGTCATACGTTTGTTAGCTGTACTAATATATTCTTAAGAAGGCCATGTGGCAAAGGATGAGGTGTGTACTGTGGCTGGGCAATTTCTTGTCACTTATATATGCTAGGATCAATGCTGGTGATACATTGCCAACTCCCTCCTTTTCCCTTGTGGGACGCCTTGCTCCAAAACCATACATAGTAATATGCATTGTTATATTTAAAACAGTAATTTGACAATGTTTTATACTCCTATGTGAATGTAACATGCACAGAATACAACTGATGTACGAAAGATGAGTGATTGGAAGGGCCGAATGTAAGACGGGCCTTCATGCCCAATTTGTGACCCTTTAAAAATAAAAATCATTCGTTCGTTCGTTCATTCGTTCGTTCGTTCGTTCGTTCGTTCTTTTTGCCGGGTGTGTGGGGTGGTATTTTCAATTGTGTTTATGGTTGTGTGGGGTGTTATTGACGATTCTGTGAGGTGTTATTGTCTATTCTGTAGGAGTGGGGATGTTGCCGGTTGTGTGGGGTTATGTTAATGTTGTGTGTGGTTATGTTTCTGGTTGTGTTTAGATTATTATTGCGATTTGTTTGGGTGAGGTTTTGCCTTTTGTTTAGTGGTGGTATTGCCGTTTGTTTGTAACTATATTGTTGGATGTGTGGGTTGTTATTGCTGGATGTGTGTGGGTGTTATTGTTAAATGTGTATCGGTGTTATTGCTGGATGTGTGATGCTATATTACTGATTGTGTGGGGCTGTATTACTGATTGTGTGGGGTTATGTTATTGGATGCGGGGTTATATTATTGAATGTGTGGGACTATATTACTGATTGAATGGGGCTATATTACTGATTGTGTGGGGCTATATTACTGACGATGTGGCATATATTACTGATTGTGTGGAACTATATTACTGATTGTGTGGGGCTATATTACTGGTTGTATGGGGCTATATTACTGATTGTGTGGGGCTATATTATTGGATGTGGGGTTATACTATTGGATGTGAGGGACTATATTACTGATTGTGTGGGGCTATATTACTGATTGTGTGGGGCTATATTACTGACGATGTGGCATATATTACTGATTGTGTGGAACTATATTACTGATTGTGTGGGGCTATATTACTGGTTGTATGGGGCTATATTACTGATTGTGTGGGGCTATATTACTGGTTGAGTATGGGGCTATATTACTGATTGTGTGGGGCTATATTACTGGTTGTGTGGGGCTATATTACTGACGATGTGGCATATATTACTGATTGTGTGGAACTATATTACTGATTGTGCGGGGCTATATTACTGGTTGTATGGGGCTATATTACTGATTGTGTGGGGCTATATTACTGGTTGAGTATGGGGCTATATTACTGATTGTGTGGGGCTATATTACTGGTTGAGTATGGGTGGTATTGCTGGATGTGTTTGGCCTACATTACTAAATGTGTGGGGCTATATTACTGACTGTGTGGGGCTATATTACTGAATATGTGGGGCTGTATTACTGATTGTGTATTGCTATATTACTGATTGTGTGGGGCTGTATTACTGGTTGTGTGGATCTATGTTATTGAATGCGGGATTATATTATTGGTTGTGTGGGACTGTATTACTGATTGTGTGGGACTATATTACTGATTGTGTGGGGCTATATTACTGATTGTATGGGGCTATATTACTGGTTGAGTAAGGGTGGTATTGCTGGATGTGTTTGGGTGTTATTGTTACCATTGTGTGGGGCTATATTACTGAATGTGTGTGGCTATATTACTTAATGTGTGTGGCTATATTACTGACTGTGTGGCCAATATTACTGAATGTGTGGGGCTATGTTACTGATTGTGTGGGGCTATATTACTGAATGTGTGTGGCTATATTACTGACTGTGTGGCCTATATTACTGAATGTGTGGGGCTATATTACTGACTGTGTGAGCCTATATTACTGATTGTGTACGGCTATATTACTGATTATGTTGGGCTATATTACTGAATGTGTGGGGCTATATTACTGATTATGTGGGCCTGTATTACTGGATGTATTGGCTGTTATTGTCGCTTGTATAGGGGCGTTATTGCTGGTTCTGGGTGGGGTTATCTTGCTGGGTGTGTGTGTGTGGTGCTATTGCCGGTTTTGCGTGAATGTTGTCTCTGGTTCTGTGGGACGCTGTTGCTGAAGGTATGGTCTGTTATTATGCCTCTAACAACCCAGGTAGCCTCAACTCCACCACCACGACCGAAGAGTGCTGCCAGGTCACACTACAGACAGACCACGGCTTCACGCTACCCAGCCAGGTACTCCCGGAAGACCTGCGATCGACACGATCTGAGAAAATTCAGTTGACTGCCATTACCATCTAATGACAGTCGCGTGCCGACCTCAGGAACAACAGACGCCAGGAGTTACTACATCGATATCCTCAATTATCTTTCTTGTCTCCGCCTTTTTATTGTCAAGTCTTTGTCGCCGTCCTTCATCTGCCAATTGGATAACTGCGAATCTAGCAATGATGTGTGTTTGTTCTTTAAGATTTTCAGCGTTCATTGTTCTAAGCAACTTTTGCAGGCTGAGGACGTCAGTTTAAGGTAGTTCTTGTGTCTTCTAAGGAACTTTGGCAGGCTGAAGACATCGGTTTGGAGTTAGTTCTTGTGTCACTTGAAATCTTGTCAGTGGACTAGCTGGACAGTAGGATATCCGTTGTGTGGTCTTGATTTGTGCGGGTTGGTTGATTGTTTATATGAATCTATCTGTAGAACACCACGAGGTTTGTGAATCTCATTGTTTTAGACTTTAGATTCGCTGTGTGAGGTTTGTGTGTTACATAAAACTAGACATTGTGGTGAGTTGCTTAGATACGCGATGTCCTTTTCTAACCGGGGCATACCAGGCACGATTAAATAAAAGCAAAGTACTCACTTCCAGTCCTTGCTCTTTTTCCATCAAGTTTGCCAGTTGTCAAGAAACTGTCAAGTGCTCTCTATTGTGTCCACCTTGACGTGCTAGAAGGGCGTGCGTGTGAAAAAGGCCCCTAAAGCTATGCCGACAGTAGCGCTGCTATTGGTAGGATCTCCCATGGGGACAGGTTAAGGGATAGGCAACCGGACTAAGTAAGGCATAAACCTGCTTGCTGTCTTGTAGCAAGAGTCAAAGGCTAGAGAAAGTAAACCCGACAATAAAAAAAAAAATCGAAGTCGGATTACAGTGCCACAGGCTTGACGAAACAGTGCAGCTCCATTGATGCTGATGGCGGTGTAGACTGAGTGCAATTTTACAAACATAAGACACAGCTGAGTTGAGATGAGTTGAGTTGAGGTGAGTTGAGCTTAGAACCGACATCACTGCACTCGGGATATTCCTTCACGCGCTCCATCTCCTCGTTCAACAGCCTGCGAAGAATCATACAGCTAAAGTTCCAACTGCCATCTGATTGAAAGTTCTCCTGGTCTTCCCTCTCAGTTTTGAGACTCGTCAAGAACCGCTGCCTATCCCCCGCTATATTATTCTTTCCACATACGGGTTCTCGGTATGTTACGCCGCTTTCTCCATCTGGTTCCACAGGCGCGCGGCAACAAATAACACACGGAATATATATATATCAGGGGCGTTCATTTGAAATCCGTTCGTGCCGCACGGCGCGTAATTGCGTACGTTGAACATGATCATGTCATAGACATGTGATAAATACTGATCAATGAATAAAAGAGCACGTGCTTATCGTCCCATGATGCATAGGTTCTTCTTCTTCTTCGTTCATCCGGAGTTTTTTTTCGGACGTGATTGCGTTGTGCCTGTCCACAGCAGAGCTGCGTTCTTGCGCCGTTAGGCCGACACATCCGACTTCTGCGGGCATTTGTTGACCGGGTTAACCTTCCCGGATGCATAGGTTCTGTTTCTAACCTTTGAAAAACTTGCCGGGTTGATCCAAAATCAGTCCAAAGTAGCTCAAAGAGAGGTGATTCAGTTTCTTTCATTTGAAGGATGTCGACCAGTGGAAATTCATCGAAGAATGCAGGCAACGTACGGTAACAATTGTATGTCGAAGACAACAGTGACAGACTGGGCACGAATGTTTCGGAAAGGACGTCAGTTCACGACAGATCTTTGACGGCCGGGTCAAGCGCATATTATTGCAACAGAAAAAAAGTCATCGCCAAAATTGATGTAGCAGTACAGATGAACCGTTCTCGAAGCATACATTCGCTAGCGAAAGAATTTGATGTGTCAATTGGGACAATTCAAAAGGTCGTTCCTAGGAAACTGCAATATCGGAAGGTGTGTTCACAGTGGGTACCACGGATGTTGACTGACCACCAAAAAGAGGAACGCATGGGATGGTGTTTAAACCACTTGCTGCGTTACAGAGTGGAGGGTGATGCATTTCTCTTCAGCATAGTGGCAGGCAATGAATCATGGGGTCATCACTTTGATCCGAGCAGCAAAAGAGAGAGCATGCAATGGAAGCATGCTGGATCACCAAAAGCCAAAAAATTCAAGTTACAGGTTTCCGCAGGTAAGATTATGCTGAGCGCATTTTTTTTTACCACGAAGGGCCGAACTGTAAAGAACCTTTTGTCAACATCAACTCTACAGACTACTTGCAAACACTAGATAAGCTGCAAAAAGCCATCAAGAATAAACGACCCGGCATGTTTTCTCGCGATGTCGTTTTGGTGCACGATAATGCTCGTCCGCATGTCGAAAAGATTGTGCAGGAAGCTTTAGCAAGGAAGAAATGGAAAATTCTGCAACATCCAGCCTATAGTCCTGATTTGTCACCATGCGATTTTCATTTGTTCGGACCTCTAAAAAAGGCTCTCAAGGGGCAACGATTTCACACAGATGCAGACGTAATGAACGCGGTAAACACTTGGTTCAGTGAGCAACCACAATACTTTTTTTGTGCGCTCGGCATTCGCCGCCTACCTAAGTAATGGGATGCTTGCCTGAATGCCTGCGGCGACTTCTTCTGACCACCCATGGTGCTTAATTCACTCAAAATGAATGCATTGTTTAAGTTTAATTCTACCACACCTGTTAATGTTTCTTTCATGCTTTTGTAATAAAGCCATTGGAACGGGTTTCAAATGAACGAACCTAATATATATATATATATATATATATATATATATATATATATATATATATATATATATATATATATATATATATATATATGCGCTCGCTCGCTTTGAACTCGAGCGTAGTCTATATACACTATATATAGTAGTGATGAACTGAATTTTGCGTGTGGATTAGCTTTCCCGATTAACAGTGTCCCTCGCCGACAGGCGAACCCACTCCGACTTCAGAGGTACTTGTAATTTACTTCCCCAAGTCAAGAACGACAGGTCAACATTTTAGTCCAGCTATTAGGGGTAGGGGTTGAACCGCTAACTTCGACATCAGCACACCGGATGTTTAAGAACACGCGCTCTTACCCATTCGACCACGCTAACTTGCTACAGGGATGATATAATCCTTCAGGTCCTGTGCTAGTGGATCGGACGTCCAGCCTGTTGGATAACTTGACGGACCATACCCATGTTACGCTCGTTAGAAAACTCTCGGGAATTAGAAATCCACACATTTTGTAGTTTCATGCTCTTGTGTTTCAAGACGTCGCAGTCAATCATTTATTTTTTCTATTTGTGATTTTCTACGCAATATTACCCTTGCTTAGTTTGCCATTGCGTACTCAAAGGCCAACGCTTATATCATTGAAAAAATCAACGCAAAGCGGGAGAAGGCGAAATAGGACGCTATGAAGACTACATTTCAAGTTAGACAACCTACCCCCAACCCAAAAAAAAAAAAAAATTTAGCGGGAACATGCTGTGGGTATGTAAAGTGCTAGAACTATCACAGTTTTGAGACAGACGTGCACAGAGGAATATGTAGTCTTTCTCTCCCGTAGCGAATGTCGAGAGCTGACATGGAACTTACCCACCGAAGAATATTTACGCATGTCTGATTTCCTTATCTTCTTTCACCTTTCATCTCACAAACAAGCACTGGCTCTCAACCAACTCTCGCCAAGTTCTTCTACCCAATGGTGCCCCCTGCAGCTCCTTCATGTCCTCCCCATAATGTTCATCCTCTTTCTAATTCTCCGTCCGTAGGTCAGCATGGCCAAATGGATAAGAAAGCGTGTTCTTAAACATCCAGTGTGCTGATGCCGAAGTGAAGGGTTCAACCTCTACACCGGACAGTTGGATTTAAATGTTGACCTGTCGTCCTGGACTTGGGGACATAAATTACAAGTACCTCTGAAGGCGGAGTGGGTTTGCCTAATGGTGAGGGACACTATTTATAGGGAAAGCTAATCTACACACAAAATTCAGTCCAGCACTACTAAAAGTAATGTGTATGGAATACTCTTGAGTTCAAAGCGAGGGAGCGCAGAATAAAACAAATTCCTTCCTTTCAGCCCTGGCACCAGGTATTTATTTATTTTTTGGAAAATGCAAAGAACACCATGGACAGACATAAAAACCAATGACCAAGTACTACAGGAGACAAATGAAAATCGTAAATTGATTAGAGAAATTAGACGTAGACAGTCAACATTTTTTTTGGACATGTTATGAGAAGAAATGGATTGGAGAACTTGGTGACAACTGGCAAGATCGAAGGGAACAGACCAAGAGGAAGGCCGCGAGGAAAATACCTGGATGGCTTGGCCGCATGGCATGGACAAGACAGGAACACTGAGCTGATCCACGACGCTGGTGATCGAGTGAAATGGCGAGTCATGACCGCCCACGCTTTCCGGCATGGCACATGATTGATTGATTGGCTCGCTTGTTCGCTTTGAACTCAAGCGTGGTCCATAAATTAGTTAATACTTCTGAGGTACTCGTAATTGATGTGCTGAAATCAAGGACGAAAAGTCAACATTTTAGTCCAACTGACACATGTAACGGTGGAACCCACTACTTCGGCATCAGCACCTCAGAAGTTTAAGAGCAAGCGCTCTTATCCATTCGGCCACGCTGATCTCCTTTTAATGAATGTATACAGTCCATTAGTAATTGTGTCGGTTGTTATCCGTGCCACTGAACCACGCAAGAGTACAGATTTGACGTTCGAGCTAACTATTCAAGTTTGCTTCTAAATGTCATGTCCTTTGACTTCCACATATTTCATGTAGCCATGAAAGCCCTTCTGACATTTTTGTTGTCTTGTCTTGATATCCCTACCTGCTTCCAAGCATGCGCTGTGGCAAAGGGGTACGGACGCAGTTCATAATCCCGCATACCGCGTTCGAAACACAGCGATTTGGCAGCAAACCGCCTAGCGTCGGTTTTCGTTCGGTGGTATGAATGCCGCGTTCAGAAAGCAAAGGCAACTGCTGAACGTAATCTTGCCAAGAAATATCGAACAGTTGAAAAATGCTAGGGTTGACTGGACGTCCTGTAAGGGATATGCAACTAACCTTTAATCTGCGTTCACAGCTTTGTGTGTATTGCTACCTTAAAGTTAGTTGCATATCCTTTACAGGACATCGCACTGAAGACCAGTATATTTTTTGCTGTTGTCTAGGGTAGAGCAAAATTGTAAGTACTTTTTCACTTTAGAGTAGGGCAAAATTGTAAAGTACCTCTATAGTCTAGGGTAGAGAAAAATTGTAAGTACTTCTTCACTTTAGCGTAGAGCAAAATTGTAAGGTATCTCTACAATCTAGGGTAGAGCAAAACTGTAAGGTATCTCTACAGCCTAGGGTAGAGCAAAATGTAAGTTAAATCTACAGTCTAGAGTAGAACAAAATTGTAAGGTACCGCTACAGTCTAGGGAGGAGCAAAATTGTAGGTACCACTACACTCTAGGGTAGAGCAAAATTGTAAGGTGCCGCTGCAGTCAAGGGTAGAGCAAAATTGTAAGTTACCGCTACAGTCTAGGGTAGAGCAAAATTGTAAGTTACCGCTACAGTCTAGAGTAGAGCAAAATTGTAAGGTACCGCTACAGTCTAGGGTAGAGCAAAATTGTAGGTACCTCTACAGTCTAGGGTAGAGCAGAATTGTAGGTACTTCTACAGCAGAGGTTCCCAAACCACGGCCCGCGGGCAACTTGTAGCCCGCCAGCCGTCAGAAAGTTGCATGCGAGGCCTCGTTATTTAATATAATATTTTTTAATAATTTTAAAAATGCACCCAGAGCGTCCCGTCAGTGTGCAATAATTTACTCTGCTCGTGGTTGTTATGCTCAGATATTATCGAATGCACCTGTTCAGTTTGCAACAAAATGTTACGAAGTTCCCATATCCCAGCCTTGTCGACCAATCAGAGTGTGCAAGGCACCATGTTGTCGTCTGTTACAACTGTTTAACAGAGTCGGTAGTATTGTGTTGAAATTAGATTGATTTTTGTTTTTCCAAATAAAAATGTACCGTTAAAGCCGATAAACATGTGTCTGAAAAATTTAAAATAAAAGAATAGTAAAAAGCGAAAATGTGAAGACGTTGCTTATCGTGAATTCAACGACGATTGGACGGATAAATTTATGTTTATGCCTAGCCATAGGGTAAACCAATTTGCTTAATTTGCGAATTTTGTAAAATGTAAATTTTTATTCATTAGCAATGACATTTCTGACACAGCTCAGGTCGCAGTTTTTGTTCCAGCAATAAACGATAATGTTGAAGTCAAACATCGGGGAGCGGCTGGCCGAGTGGCTCGAACGCCGGACTCTCCTTCGGGAGACCCGGGTTCGACCCTTCGGTAAGGTGTGGGATTTTTTTCTGTCGGGGTCAAAAAGAAAATCTTAACCTGCACAGTTCGCGGCGACTGCACTAGCCAGGCGACCTTAATTCCTCAGGCTCAAACACCCCTCTACTATACACCACAAGGTACTATATTGGCAGTAAATGACAGTTTTAAATGACAGTTGAAGTAATTGAATAACTTCTATGACTTGAATCGATGCATGTAACTACAAAAGGGACTGATCTGTTTGAAACTCTGAAGTTGTGTGCAGAAAAAAACAATATAGAATGGACCAAATTGAACTATTCATGTACCGACGGTGCTCAGGCTTTGACGGAGTAAAAAGTCTGGATGTCTAGCATTATTGGAACAGTTTCTTGACCGCACTATATTAAAATATAATTTATCATTTATCAAGAAGCTCTGTGGAAAGACTTTAAATCTGAAACATGTCATCGATGTTGTTATTAGATGTGTGAACAAAAATTCGAAGTAAGCCGCCGAACAGGCGTGAGTTCAGACAGTTTCTATCAGACCTGAATGAGGAATACGGTGAGCTATTGTTACACTGTGATGTCAGATGGCTATCTAGGGAAAGTTCTGTCACGTTTCTGGCCTTGATAAATAGTGTCTATCTGTTTCTGTCTGAAATAAATGAATTGCCTACAGAATGGGAATGTCTGCTGAACGGTGACTGGCTTAATGACCTGCCATTTTTGGTGGACATAACGTCTCATTTAAACTCTTTAAATACGAATATCAAGGGAAAAAACAAACTATTCACAAATGTTTGCGATTCATTTCTTCATTTAAAATGAGACTACGACTGTTTATTGGACAGCTGACTGAAGGGACTTTAGAGGCGTTTCCAACTCTGAAGACGCTTGTGGTGGGAAAGAAATGTGACTTGTTACAGTACAAAGTACAAGTTGAAAGTCTTCTGGATGTCTTTCAGTCTAGATTTCGAGAGTTCACAATAGAGGAGGATAATGTTGCCCTCTTCATAAATCTGTTCTTATTTCCTGATGCCAAGCTCCGTCAATTACAGCGAAACCTTCAGCACGAAGTAAGTGATTTGAAATGCAATTCTGCACTGAGATGTAAATTTCTGGAGCTGCCTGCTTCACCTTCAGCTGATCATATGATTTCATTCTGGCGACTATTGCCTATCGAACAATTTTAATACATGCGTTCATTCGCCCAGAGATACATTTGTCGTTTTGGTTCGACTTACAGATGCGAGCAGTCATTTTTCCCAATGACCGTTATAAAAACCAAGCAACGTCCCAGACTCACCGACAGTAACCTAGCTGCGCTTGTGACTTTGGGCACAACAGATTTGTGCCCAGACATTGATAAACTGGCATGTGAACTGAAGTAACTGGTTATTAAAAAAAAAAACAGTTACAACTGTAAATTAATTACATTAATAGCAATTTTCTAAATTGATTAAAAATTTATTGTTAAATGAACTTTTGATTTTAAACCAAAAAATGACCGCAGTGTAGTAATTACATTGACTGCCTTTAAAGATTTAGAAGTTTGTTGACGAAAGTTAAGAAAATTAAGGTAAGAATGATATTGCAAGACTTTTATAATTTTATAACGTTGTGGCCCGCTTAACAACCGAAAATAGTAGATATGGCCCTCTGCTTGAAAAGCTTGGGAACCACTGCTCTACAGTCTAGGGTAGAGCTAAACTGTAGGTACCTCTACAGTCTAGGGAATAGAAAAATTGTAGGTACCTCTACAGTCTAGAGTAGAGCAAAATTGTAGGTACCTCTACAGTCTAGGGTAGAGCAAAATTGTAAGGTACCGCTACAGTCTAGGATAGAGCAAAATTTAAGTTAAATCTACAGTCTAGAGTAGAACAAAATTGTAAGGTACCTCTACACTCTAGGGTAGAGCAAAATCGTAAGTTAAATTTACAGTTTTGGGTAGAGCAACATTGTAAGGTACTGCTAAAGTCTAGGGTAGAGCAAAATTGTAAGGTACCTCTACACTCTACAATAGTGCAAAAATTGTAAAGTACCGCTACAGTCTAGGGTAGAGCAAAATTGTAAGGTACCTCCTCTACACTCTACCATAGTGCAAAAATTGTAAAGTACCGCTACAGTCTAGGGTAGAGCAAAATTGTAAGGTACCGCTACAGTCTAGGATAGAGCCAAATTTAGGTTAAATCTACAGTCTAGAGTAGAGCGAAATTGTAAGGTACCGCTACAGTCTAGGGTAGAGCAAAATTTAAGTTAAATCTATAGTCTAGAGTAGAACAAAATTGTAAGGTACCGCTACAGTCTATGGCAGAGCAAAATTGTAAGGTACCGCTACAGTCTAGGGTAGAGCAAAATTGTAAGTTAAATGTACAGTCTAGGGTAGAGAAAAATTGTAAGGTACCGCTAAAGTCTAGGGTAGAGCAAAATTGTAAGGCACCTCTACACTCTACCATAGAGCAAAATTGTAAAGTACCTCTAAAGTCTAGGGTAGAGCAAAATTGTAAGGTACCTCTACTCTAGGGTACATCATAATTGTAGGGCACATCTACACTCTATGTTAAAGGGTAGAACAAAATTGTAATGCACTGTAATGTAAGAGTAGAGCAAGATTGTTAAGTACACTCTAGGGTAGAACAGGAACAGCTAAGTTTCCTATAGATTCTGCTTGGTTCGGCACGGGGGGTGAAATCTGATGACACATTCCTCCATGCACGCAGACTTGTACAGTGTGGTGGTTTTACCACTTCACATTTCTACAACAGATTCCTGCTACGGGACAGTTTTTTTTTTTTTTCAGAAATCGAATGGAATATGCCATGTAGAGATTAACACAATAATCGCCATTAGCCTTTAGCAAGATGAGCCTTTAGCCAGATGGAGCCTATAGCAAGATAATGCCTATAGAAAGACGGAGCATTTATAATGTCACATACAGTCAAACGTCGTGGCGAGGAATAGTTGATGTTCCAACTCCCGATGGGTGGCGAGGAATAATTGATGTTCCAACTTCCGATGGATGGCGAAGAATAGTTGATGTTCCAACTCCCGATGGGTGGCGAGGAATAGTTGATGCTCCAACTCCCGATGAATGGCGAGGAATAGTTGATGTTCCAACTCCCGATGAATGGCGAGGAATAATTGATGTTCCAACTCCTGATGGATGGCGAAGAATAGTTGATGTTCCAACTCCCGATGGATGGCGAAGAATAGTTGATGTTCCAACTCCTGATGGATGGCGAAGAATAGTTGATGTTCCAACTCCCGATGAATGGCGAGGAATAATTGATGTTCCAACTCCTGATGGATGGCGAAGAATAGTTGATGTTCCAACTCCCGATGGATGGCGAAGAATAGTTGATGTTCCAACTCCTGATGGATGGCGAGGAATAGATGATGCTCCAAATCCCGAGTGCCAACTCCCGATGGGTTGCACAGGATAGTGTTATTTCGTGATTGTGATTACACAATGCCTTTGATGTCGTCACATTATTTTCTTCCCGGGCGTCCTCTTGCACTCGTATCAGATCTTGTTTGATGTAGCGCCAGAGCAGGTGGTAGTTGATGTTGTTGGATTCTTACGAGTTGGCCATCTGATCTATTGTTTCTGTCTTTCAATATTAGTGGCACAAGGTGTTGATCCCATTCTCTTCTCTGATACTATCATTTCTTACTCGGATAGTTAATTTGGCAGTTCTTATCAAGCATCTCGTCACGCAGGCGTTGATTTTGCTTGTGTGATTTGGGTAATGTCCAAGTATGACATTGATAGCATAGGTGCGGTGTGAATATTCTATTTATTATCTGTCTTTTTGCAGACTTAGGTATATTTGGATGTTTCAGAATGGGTGAAAGTTGATATATAACCGCACTTGCATTTTGACTTCTGATTTTGATTTCTCTGTCTATTCTGCCATCTTCTGTGATCATATTTAATTAATATAGAGTGTATTTTTAATGACCGTGCAGTTTTTGAAAATATTGCCGTTCCAAGTTTTGTATTTACCTATTATGTTGCATGAACTCCACAGAGGGCGAATACAAAACTTGGAACGGCAATATTTTCAAAAATTGCACAGTCATTAAAATATGCACCGTGTAGATATTTTGACTACGTCACTCGTGTGATCAATTTCACGAAGGCCGCCTTTACTTCCCATACAATTTCCTGGTACCTATGTTAGGTTCGGAACCTAGATCAATGGTTAAACATCTGCCTGGATGGTGATTCAAACACACGGCCACCGCGCCAGCAAGCTAGCGTGCTATCCATTATACCACCACGGCTCCCTGTACAACTTGTATGTAGGCTAAAATAATACACGTGGACAGAACGAGCACTGTGAAAACCAAACCGAATACTTCAGTCTTAATTGGCTTTTCGTTGAGCAATGGCAAACTACTGAACGTAAAACTGCCTAATAATTCAACCTCGGATTAGGGGTGGATCGAAAAGACCATCAAAGGGTACGCACCATTTAAAAATAATAAGTATTTAATCTGCCCTCTTCTACCCTTGTTTAGAGAAGAAAGAAACATGGACAATAAATTAAATAATGCTGCCAGAAGTGTTCTTCCTCTTCTTCATCGACCTGTATCTCCATTGGGACATAGACTCTCAATGAACTCACCACAAGCCGCCACCATCCTTAGCTAGCTTATGGAGCTACGTCCGTATCTTCCCACTCAATTAGTCTACATTGTCGGTGGCAAAGAGAAAACCATAACCTGCACAGTTCGCGGTGACTGCACTAGCCAGGCGGCCTTAATTCCTCAGGCTCAAGACCCCATTGCCCTACACTGCAAGGTACTATAGGTAGTAGATGACCGTTGTTTTTAAAATTTCTGGACAGAACTGGAGCCGGGTAAAAAATTTCAGAATCCGCCTCGATATGGATTCTAACGCATGAATGACCGCCAGACCGACGGGGCGAGTGTGTACTTGAATGAGTCGTGCATAAAGTCCCGGTATACTGGTTAGGACATTAGACGGACAATGCCATGAGCGTTGAAGGACAAGTTCGATGCCAATTGTCGTTGTTTGCTACCGGAGTGAAAGGCTGACCACCTATAGGGTGTATGTTTAATGACTATGCAGTGTTTGAAAATATTGCCGGTCCAAGTTTTGTGTTCACCCTCCGTAAAGTTCATGCAACATAATGTTTGCGTATCCTTTTACAGGACTTAGCTGTCAACAGCAGCATCTTTCAGCTGTCTGTTGATCTCTTGGCAAGATTACGCTCAGTAGTTTGCCATTGCTTTCTGAGCGGCCGGCTCAGTATCCGCAAGTCACGAGCGGGGGTCGAACCACCTCAGTTCTCGCTCCGCTGCGAGACTCTGCGTGATAAACGGGATTACAGAGAGAAAATGCAACATAATACGTAGATACAAAACATGGACCGGCAATATTTTCAAACACTGCACAGTCATTAAAAATACACCCTGTATTTCCCCGTGCATTCAGGCCTTCGAAAATGTGATGGCGAATTCACATACCCACAGCATTTACCCACTAAAGGGCCTCTGTTGTTTTTGGTGAGCCGCAGAAGGATATTGGCTAGACGTTTGGTTGCTAGCACGTTTGTCATGGGGTCGAATCCTCACCAATGCGGGGTTTTAAAATTGGCTTGGGCGCCTAAGTGGCCCCGGCCTAAACTTGATGTATAGGAGATGTCTTGGGAAGTACAGGCGGTAGAGTGATGCTGACCACAGTACCTACCGAGTGATACTGACCACAGTACCCACCGAGTGATACTGAACACAGTACCTACCGAGTGCCGGCTGGTCTATGAAAATATGGGTCTAACAAAATATACCTGCCCGATGGGCATAATGCCGTTTAGAAAGCTTACTTACATGCTCACTGAGTGACTGACTGACTGAGTCACTGACAGACTGACTCACCGACTGATTGACTGACTCACTGACTGACTCACTGACTGGCTGACTGACTGATTGACTGATTGACTGACTGACTGATTGACTGACTGATTGACTGACTCACTCACTGACTGGCTGACAGGCTGACTGATTGACTGACTGATCTACTGACTGATTAAATGACTAATTGACTGACTCACTGACTGACTCACTGACTGACTCACTGACTGACTCACTGACTGGCTGACTGATTAATTGACTGACTGATTGACTGACTCACTGACTGACTCACTGACTCACTGACTGACTGATTGACTGACTGACTGACTAACCGACTGATTGACTGACTCACTCACTGACTGGCTGACAGGCTGACTGATTGACTGACTGATCTACTGACTGATTAAATGACTAATTGACTGACTCACTGACTGACTGACTGATTGAGTCACTGACCGACTGACTGGCTGATTGACTGACTCACTGACTGACTCACCGACTGAAACACTGACTGGCTGACTGACTGATTGACTGACTGATTGACCGACTCACTGACTGACTCAATGACTGACTGATTGACTGACTCACACACTGACTGACTGACTGATTGACTGATTCACTAACTCACTGACTGACTGGCTGATTGGCTGACTGATTGACTGACGCACTGACTGACTCACTGACTGATTGACTGATTGGCTGACGAACTGACTGACCCTCTGACTGGCTGACTGACTGATTGACTGACTGATTGACTGACTCACTGACTCACTCTACTGACGTATTGACTGACTCCCTGACTGACTAACTGATTGGCTGGCTGACTGACTGACTGACTGACTGACTTTTTCACTTACTTACTTACTTATTCACTTACTCACTTACTTACTTACTTAATTGATTACTTACTTAATCACTTACTTACTTTCACATATACTTACTTACATATATACTTCCTTACATAATACTTACTTAATTACATCCATACACACACACTTACTTAATTACATCCATTCATGCATACTTAATTACACCCATACATAATACTTACTTACTTACATCCATGCAAACATACTTACTTAATTACATCCATACATACACACTTACTTAATTACATCCATACATACATACTTACTTAATCACACACACACACACACACACACACAAACACACACACACACACACACACATACACACACACACATATATGTATATATATATATAACAACTGGGATTAGAATTAAATTGTAAAAAGACACAGATTATGGTCGTCACTAGGAAGAACAAAATACCACAATGTAATATATAAGTAAATGGGAATATTCTTCAACGAGTGAATGGGTACAATTATCTCGGAACAGTCATAACATCTGATGGGCTGAAGAGATTAGAACAAGCATCGCCATGGCGAAAGTAGCCTTTAGCAAGATGACAAACATACTGATCAATAAAAAAATGTCAATTTAAACGAGAAAAAGAGTGTTGAGGTGCTGTATGCAGCCTGTTCTTTTGTATGGATGTAAAACTTTGACAATAAGCAGTCAAGCTGAAAAACATCTGATGGCTGCAGAAATGTGGTTTCTGAGGAAAATGCAAAGAATACCATGGACAGATAGAAAAACCAATGACCAAGGAGACAAATGAAAATCGTAAATTGATTAGAAAAGTTTAGACGTAGACAGTCAAACATTTTCGGACATGTTATGAGAAGAAATGGATTGGAGAACTTAGTGACAACTGGCAAGATCGAAGGGAACAGACCAAGGGGAAGGCCGAGAAGTAAATACCTGGATGGCTAGGCCACATGGCATGGTCGAGACAAGAACACTGAGCTGATCCACGACTCTGGTGATCGAGTGAAATGGCGAGTCATGACCGTCCACGCTTTCCGGCATTGCACATGATTGATTGATTGATACATACATACGTACTTACATACACACTCACATACGTACTTACTTAATTACATCCATACATACATTCTTAATTACTTAATCGTGTGTTAAAAGAATAAAATCTGTGCTTATCTTGTACAAATAAAAAATACAATCGCTGGGGAATCTTTGATGCCAATGAACAGTTTCTCCTTGCCAAATACATTCTCAGGAACACTCATAAAAATATAGGAAAAGAAGTAGAAATCAGAACACTCTCAAGACATCAGAAAAAAAAAATTGAAAGCTATGGTGCTACAACGATTAATTTTTTGTGGTCTGGCTGGGCGTTCACCGAAGTGCACTTGTTCTAGGAGACATTTCGTCATTCAGAGACAGCAGGGTCTAATGTCGACCAGCACACAGCGTTTCATTTTTCTTGTGTCCAGTGTCACCTCTAACTTCCCCTCTTTCCTTTTCTTCTGAGAGTGTCATTCAATACCTGCGAATTTATTTATCATGTGTGGGTTTATCATTTTTTTTTTTTTGGGGAGGAGGGGGGGGGGGGGGTGTGAAAATACGTGGGCACATTTGATTGTGATTGGGGAGGGGGGGGGGTTTGAAAAAAAGGGGGGAGGGATTTCCTATTCGTGGTGTGCTAAACTGGGTCATTGCATAACGAGCACGAGATAGCAAACACACAAACCACTGATATTTCTGTGTATTACGTTTATCACATGGGAATCGACCAATCAAATCTCGTCTGTAAATGTTCGTTACTAAACTGGACCCAACATCACGGTCTTTGTACTCAAGCGTAGTCCATACCCATGCTACTACTTCAAGTGCACAGGACTGATTTATGCCTGTGGATTAACTTTCCCTATTACCAGTGTCCCTCGCCATCAGGCGAACCCACTCCGACTTCAGAGGTACGTGTACAGGAGTCTCTGTGGCGAAGTGGTCAAGCCGTTTGACGTTTGACTCGTGAGCCGAAGGTTGTGGGTTCGATTCCGGGCCGTATCCTTCGGTTTGCGAGTTAAATGTTTCGGAGACTCCCATGGGTCGTCGCTAAAAGCTACGGAGTTCGTGCTTTGTGCGACGCTTTCCGTGCTGCGGAAAGAGACCGAGCCATATGGGATAAAAACCCGGAGCAATGAAGTCGACCCTGTCGACTTTTAAGCGACTTTAAGTGTAATTTACGTCACCAAGTCAAGGACGAGAAGTCAACAATTCAGTCCAACTGAACAGTGCAGGGGTTGAACCCATTACCTCGGCATTAGAATTCCGGATGTTTAAGAACGTATAAACCACTACACCAGCCAATTAGACTTCTGGTTCAGAAAGCAATGGCAAACTACTGAACATAACATTACCTGGACAGTCAACTCCGGGTTAGGGTTGATCGCAAAGTCCTACAAAAAGCAAGCAATATTTTTAAAAATCACTCTTTCTTTCTTTCTTTCTTTCTTTCTTTCTTTCTTTCTTTCTTTCTTTCTTTCTTTCTTTCTTTCTTTCTTTCTTTCTTTCTTTCTTTCTTTCTTTCTTCGGCTCCCAGGTCGACTGAGCCTAAAATTGGTACCAAGAAATGATTTGGAAAGTAAAGGCGGCATGTGTGGTACTCACCATATCACACATGGAAAGCCTATTGGCCTAAAACATGGATTGTATATCATATGCCCAATTCCCGTCAAATAGGGCTTTACTTTTGCTTACATACTAATCCAGATTTCAGGATACTTCTTCTTCTTCTTCTTCTTCTTCTTCTTCTTCTTCTTCTTCTTCTTCTTCTTCTTCTTCTTCTTCTTCTTCTTCTTCTTCTTCTTCTTCTTCTTCTTCTTCTTCTTCTTCTTCTTCTTCTTCTTCTTCTTCTTCTTCTTCTTCTTCTTCTTCTTCTTCTTCTTCTTCTTCTTCTTCTTCTTCTTCTTCTTCTTCTTCTTCTTCTTCTTCTTCTTCTTCTTCTTCTACGTTCATCCGGAGAGTTTTTTTGTTTTTTTTTGTTTGGGACGTGATTGAGTTGTGCCTTCTTACAGCAGAGCTTCGATACTTACGGGTTTAGGCCGATACATCCGACTTTTGGGGCCATTTGTTGACCGGGTTAACCTTCCCGGGATTGCAGGATACGATTGGAAATAATCATTTAAAGCTGATTATTTTAGATCGACTTGTAACTGAAAACTCCACCCCATTTTAACACTGATTACAAGAATTGAATAACAGTAATAATGGAATAAATGCCTGCCGTATATTTTACGTGAGATGATCTTGTAGAATGAGCGAGTCCTACAAGAAACAAATGAACACTGTAAAATTGAGTAGAGAAATTAGACGTAGACAGTCCTACAAGAAACAAGTGACGACTGTAAAGTGATTAGATAAATTAGATGTAGACAGATCTACAAGAAACACATGACAACTGTAAAGTGATTAGAGAAATTAGACGTAGACTATAAGAAACAAATAAAAACTGTAAAGTGATTAGAGAGCAACGTTTTGGGGCATTTTACGAAGGGGCATAAACTAGAAAACTTAGTGACAACTGGGAAAATTGATGGGAACAGAGCAAGGGGTAGGCAGATCGCTGGATGACTTGGCCACATGGCAAAAATCGGAACTCTAACAGAGACCTTATCCAAGACTTTGATGATCGTGTGAGAATGCTTATCGGCATTGCTCATGATGATGATGATGGATGATCTTATAGAATCCAAATAATTGTTGGAACCACGCTAAGTGGGAATTGGTAATTGTCATGCTAGATTTGAGGTACATAAAGTAATGCACGGTATTGTAAGAGTAAAGGAAGTACTGCCGAATATGACAGGAAAATATAGAACGTTACTAAACACTACGGAGCATTAAGCATTATAAAACCATGCAAAATATCACAGGTTGTTACAGAAGGTTGGAGAACATTACAGACTATCACAGGGCATACCATAACAATATATACCATCACAAGACATTACGGAACATTATAGACCATAATATGACATTACGTAACATTACAGGACATTACAGACCATTAAAGATCATAGCAGGACATAGTATAACAGTACAGGACATTATAGAGCATCATAGACCATAGTTAGTTGCATATCCTTTACAGGAGGTCACAATTATTTCTTGGCAAGTTTACGTTCAGTAGTTTGCCATCGCTTTTAGAACGGTCGTGACTCATACCATTTTATAAAACCCAACACAAGACTGTCTGCTGCTAAATCGCCCGCAGCTGTGTCTC
Organism: Cepaea hortensis; assembly: GCA_963921405.1. Taxonomy (NCBI): domain Eukaryota; kingdom Metazoa; phylum Mollusca; class Gastropoda; order Stylommatophora; family Helicidae; genus Cepaea; species Cepaea hortensis. The sequence continues at coordinate 87,513,491 of OY992883.1, read as the reverse complement.
GAACGCGGTATGCGGGATTAAGTTCTATGTCCGTAACCCCTTCGACACAGACAATGACAGGACATTATATTACATCACAGGATATTGCATAGCATCACAGGACATTACAGAACATTATAGAACATAACAGGACGTCACAAAACGTCACAGAAAGTCAGAGAACATCACAGAACATCGCAGAACATCATAGAGCATCACAGAACATCATAGAGCATCACAGAACGAGAACAAGAGTCCCCATTGAGCCCAGTGCCGGCCCAGTGCCCATGGGTTCGAATCCGCATCAAGATGGATTACCCAAATGAACCCGGGCTACCAGCTCAACCCAGTCTCTAAAGGGGTATTAGGATTTCTCTTGGGAAGTAAAGTCCACACCCACACTGACCCCATCACCCCAGAATGTTGACTAGATGATAACAATGTGGGTCTAGCACCATGTGTCCCATGGAGTCTACAGGCGTGTGAAGGAGTCCTTTAATGTGACTTTACTTGCACGAAATCCTTCACATTCCGCAACAAAGAGGACACTGTATGGTGGTCATTCCAATATCTGTGTGTCTATAAGAGTTTTCTATGAATTGACGAAACGCGATTTTGACAACTGGTAAAATTGAGGGAAAAGGAACAAGGGGAAGGCAGAGAAGTAAATACATGGATGGATTGGCCGCATGGTGTGGCAGAGACAAGAACATAGAGCTGATCCACAATTCTGGCGATCGTGACAGATGGCGAAACATGGCTGCCCCTGCTTATAGGCATGACACATGATGATGATGATACGCGTTCCCTACAGCGTCTGTGGTTTAAGGGGTAGTGAACGCAGGTTCACAATCGTGACATACCCGGGCCGAAGTCAACCGCGGGTGATTTGGGAGCAGATAGTTTTGTCTTGGTTTTAATAATGTTATAAGCTATTGTCAGCTAGACTGTCTGTCAGCTTGACTGTACTAGCTAGGCATTCTGTCAGCTAGACTGTCTGTTGTCACCTAGATTGTTAATTAAACACTGCCAGCTAGCATGTCTCTCAGCTACAGTGTGCCATCTAGACTGTATGTAAACTTGACTATCTCTCATCTAGACTGTTTGTCAGCTAAACTATGTCAGCTAGACTTGTTGTAACTCTCTGTGAGCTAGACTGTGAGCTAAACTTTATATCAGCTCAACTGTCTTTCAGACATACTATTTATCAGCTAGACTGTGGCTACTAGACTTTTGTTACCTAAACAACTACTGTTTGTCAGCTAGACTGCCCCTCTGCGAAACTATAGGTCAGCTATACATTTTGTAACTCTCTGCCAGCTAGACTGCGTGTCTGCTAAATTATTTGCCAGCTAAACGGTGAGCTAAATTGTATATCGATTTAACTGTCTGTCAGACACAATGTTTGACAGCTAGATTGTGCTTCTAGACTGTCTGTCAACTAACAATGGTCTGTCAGCTAAACTGTGACAGCAAGTCTCTTTGTCAGCTATACAGTCTGTCAGCTAACTAGCTATAAGTTAGATTATCAGCTATACTTTCTGTCAGCTAACTAGCTATCAGATAGATTATCAGCTTTAAGTCTGTCAGCTAACCGGCTATCAGTTGGATTACCATCTATACTTTCTGTCAAATAGACCGTCTGTTGCTAGAATATCCGTCTGCTAGACTGTCTATCAGTTAGAATAACAGCTAGACTGATAGCCAGACCCAGACAACTATACCTAGGATGTGCGAGACTAGCAATGTAGACGTTGAAAAAATTAATGTTATCTACACTGTCTTGTATAGAAAAAGAGTGACCAATATACAGGAAAGAAAGTATTAACATATACTCTTAGTCCAGGTGCATTAGAGAAGTGACAATGAATTCAGGAAGTTACATATTCTGGGAGATCGTGTGAAGATTTGTCATAATATAACTGGGACCTTCATTGCTGCGTCAGATCAAGTGATCGTCGCCATGTTTCCTGCTCACAATATGGCGGCGTTTGTTGCTGTCAAGTCAGAGCATGACGATGGACTTTTTCTCGGGTAAGTACGATGTGAACTCACACCATCTACCACTTACTGTACCTGTTTGTTGCCTGGCTTCTCTTACTCGGAGTTCGGCCTGCACACACACACACACACACACACACACACACACACACACACACACACACACACACACACACACACACACACACACACACACACACACACACACACACACACACACACACACACACACACACACACACACACACACACACACACACACACACACACACACACACACACACACACACACACACACACACACACACACACACACACACACACACACACACACACACACACACACACACACACACACACACACACACACACACACACACACACACACACACACACACACACACACACACACACACACACACACACACACACACACACACACACACACACACACACACACACACACACACACACACACACACACACACACACACACACACACACACACACACACACACACACACACACACACACACACACACACACACACACACACACACACACACACACACACACACACACACACACACACACACACACACACACACACACACACACACACACACACACACACACACACACACACACACACACACACACACACACACACACACACACACACACACACACACACACACACACACACACACACACACACACACACACACACACACACACACACACACACACACACACACACACACACACACACACACACACACACACACACACACACACACACACACACACACACACACACACACACACACACACACACACACACACACACACACACACACACACACACACACACACACACACACACACACACACACACACACACACACACACACACACACACACACACACACACACACACACACACACACACACACACACACACACACACACACACACACACACACACACACACACACACACACACACACACACACACACCAAGGGGATTCAAATGAAAACCTTAAATATTTTTGGTGTGTGAATATATTCTGAAAGATGAAGCAACAAATGTATCGCTTGTTTTATGTTGTTCAATGCAAGTCCTCCAGTGCTGATACGAGTAACATGCCTGGATTCCTACAGAAAAATAAATATCTTGGTCGCGTATGTAACCACTCAAGCACAACTTATTGTAGCTCTTCAATGGACCGAAAAGTTTTGAAACTTTTTACTCCACTAATTCGCTTTGTGGACTGACAGGCATGCATCACCTTACTGGACCTTCATTCGCCGATGAATTTCTATAGCTTTCACCCCTTCACTGATGAAAAACAATAAATAAATAAAACAACGGATAACAAAATCCTACTCCACTTTAGTGAGTGTCAAAAGTGGGGCGGCCATTTTTAAACTGTCTTTAAGAAGTCACCATGTTTGTCTGCACCGTGATGTCACGTGCTTAACACTCAACATTATTAACAACAATACTGGCAGGTTACAAGACAATGGCATGGTTATTGTAATTTCTATCAAACTTTTAAAGTTTTCATTTGAAGCCCCTTCACCTGCGCGCGCGTGTGTGTGTGTGTGTGTGTGTGTGTGTGTGTGTGTGTGTGTGGGTGAGTGTGTGTGTGTGTGGGTGTGTGTGTGAGTGTGTGTGTGTGTGTGTTGTGTGTGTGTGTGTGTGTGTGTTTAGACGTAATTACGTGGTGCATGTTAACAGCTACTCGCATCAGATGTCAACAGCAGAGTTGGGGTATTTGCATTCACTCGAATCACTTTATTTATCTCCTTAACACCGCATTAGTGATTTTGTTATACCATGTTAGTCCTATTCCGAACGAACAAACGAACGAACGAACGAACGAACGAACGAAAGAACGAACGAAAGAACGAACGAACGAACAAACGAACGAACAAACGAACGAACGAACGAAAGAACGAACGAAAGAACGAACGAACGAACGAACGAACGAACAAACGAACGAACGAACGAAAGAACGAACGAAAGAACGAACGAACGAACGAACGAACGAACAAACGAACGAACGAACGAAAGAACGAACGAAAGAACGAACGAACGAACGAACGAACAAACGAACGAACGAACGAAAGAACGAACGAACGAACGAACAAACGAACGAACAAACGAACGAACGAGCGAAAGAACGAACGAAAGAACGAACGAACGAACGAACGAACGAACGAACGAAAGAACGAACGAAAGAACGAACGAACGAACGAACGAACGAACAAACGAACGAACGAACGAATGAAAGAACGAACGAAAGAACGAACGAACGAACGAACGAACGAACAAACGAACGAACGAACGAAAGAACGAACGAAAGAACAAACGAACGAACGAACGAAAGAACGAACGAAAGAACGAACGAACGAACGAACGAACGAATGAACGAACGAAAGAACGAACGAACGAACGAACGAACGAATGAACGAACGAACTAAGGAACGAACGAATGAACAAAGAACGAAAATCTTTATTTTCAAAGGGTTAAGAATTGGGCACGCAGGCCCGTCTGACATTCTGCTCTTCTTCTCTATTTCCTCTCATACATTCTTTCATTCAAACATGTGTTTCATTCAAAAAATGTGTTTTTTTGTGTGGCTAGTTGTCGATCGAGATAATTTACCATTATTATTGTCTTTTTTGCTGTATTTTTTTTTTTTTAAAGGGGGCATGTAGTCTGTCCTGAGGTGGTGTTCAAACAGGTTGCGTCTGTATGTATAATGATTGGTGGTGCCTTTGATTTCTTGTGGAAGATTGTTCCACAACTGAGTGACAGAGTACGCTAAGTTTGTTTTATATAAGTCTATCCTAGGTTTAGGGACATGAAGTATATTTAGTCGTTCGCTATGTCTTCCGTTATATCTAAACAATGGCCAAAGGTAGCTTGGGCATCTTGAAATAGGATTTTGTGAATTAGTTTAGCCTTATTAAAAAGTAGGCGTTTGTGGAGTGGCAGTAGCTGAAGACGTTCATGTAGGTTAGAATTGTCTGTAAGCTTATCACCATTGATTAGACGCACTGCCCTTTTCTGGAGTGAATAAATGCGTTTTGTTATTGATTTGGAGCATCCATCCCAGATTGTGGAGCAATAATCAATATGTGTTTGTATGTGGGAAGTATAGAATATCTTTCTTGTGTTTTCGTCGAGGAAATTTTTAATTTGGGAAAGTTGGTATACTTTTTTTGGCTATTTGTTTAACTAGAGCATGAATATGTGAGTTAAATGTTAGATTTTGATCTATGATAAGACCCAGTGCCTTGTGCTCGGTTACACTTTCTGTAGGCATGCTACCAATGTGCAGCTGAAGAGTTCTCTGCGCGTTTAGAGTGTTAAGTCTTTGCCTGGTTCCTATTAACATAGATTTTGTTTTAGAAATGTTAATTTGCATGCGGTTTTCATGACTCCAGTTAACTACACTATTTATTTCCGGTTGGAAGGATAATTCTAGCACATTACGATCAATAGCGTTTGTATATACTGTGCAGTCGCCTGCAAATAGATCGCAGCGCGATGACAGATATAAGGGAAGATCATTTATATAAATTGCAAATAACAGAGGGCCAAGTATAGACCCCTGAGGTACTCCAGTATTAATGGTAATGGCTTGGGATATAGATTTATTGTGGGATACTACTTGTTTTCTGTCTAATAAAAATGAGTTTATTAATGTCATTATATTAAAGCTTACTTTCATTGTTTCTAGTTTTTTTTAAAATTAGGATAGTATGATCTATCATATCGAATGCTTTTAGATGTATATAAACATCGTTGCACATAGAGTATTGTTGTTAATATTTTGATGCCAGTTTTCTATCATGTTTGTTAGGACCGTATGACAGGGATATTTTGGCCGAAATCCTGACTGACTGTCATCTATTAGTTTGTGGCGAACTAAGTGCTCTAGTGTTGTTTTGTGGACGTGCTTTTCTAGCGGTGTGGATAGTGAAGACAATATGGAAATTGGCCTATAATTACTCATGATACAATCGTCTAATGAACCAGCTTTTAAATGAGGGTACACTTTAGCGATTTTAAAGGCTGATGGGAAGTGACCTTTGGTGAGACATTGATTGTATATAAACGTTAGTGACTCGCAGATCGCCGGTGCAGCATAGCGAAGGATCCGATTACTGATTCCATCTAGTCCTGATGAGTTATTGTTTTTTAGGTTACTGAGATGAGTAAATACTTCAGTGGTCGTCATTAGCGGTATGTTTGTGGGAATGTCTCCATAGCATTTGCTCTCACAGAATGATGATAATAAAGATATGTCACGAAGCACATCTGGTATTGCAGCCTTCAGTTGGTTTATGTCGGACTGAAAGAGACTACTGAATTGATCACATGTAACTTGATTTGATGGTACCGATTGTGATGATTTGTGTTTGTTTGTCAAGGTATTAATTGCTTTCCATATATCTTTAGTGTTGGTTTTATCTATTATTAAGTTCTTAAAATAGATTTTTTCCCCCTTCGAATAACATATTGAACTTTGTTTCTCAGACTACGGTACATAGTTAGATCCCTATTTTTATGTGCCCTGTCCCGGTCTCTCATAAGTTCAGCTACCTCATGTGTGATCCACGGGGGCTTTGTGTGATGTTTAACACGAACTTCACACCATGTTAGTTCTATTATGTCACACCATGTTAGTCCTATTGTGACATACCATGTTAGTTCTATTATGTCACACCATGTTAGTCCTATTGTGACATACCATGTTAGTTCTATCATGTCACACCATGTTAGTTCTAATGTGTCATACCATGTTAGTTCTATTATGTCACACCATGTTAGTCCTATTGTGACATACCATGTTAGTTCTATTATGTCACACCATGTTAGTCCTATTGTGACATACCATGTTAGTTCTATCATGTCACACCATGTTAGTTCTAATGTGTCATACCATGTTAGTTCTATTATGTCACACCATGTTAGTCCTATTGTGACATACCATGTTAGTTCTATTATGTCACACCATGTTAGTTCTAATGTGTCATACCATGTTAGTTCTATCATGTCACACCATGTTAGTTCTAATGTGTCATACCATGTTAGTTCTATTATGTCACACCATGTTAGTCCTATTGTGACATACCATGTTAGTTCTATTATGTCACACCATGTTAGTTCTAATGTGTCATACCATGTTAGTTCTATCATGTCACACCATGTTAGTTCTAATGTGTCATACCATGTTAGTTCTATTATGTCACACCATGTTAGTCCTATTGTGACATACCATGTTAGTTCTATTATGTCACACCATGTTAGTTCTAATGTGTCATACCATGTTAGTTCTATTATGTCACACCATGTTAGTTCTAATGTGTCATACCATGTTAGTTCTATTATGTCACACCATGTTTAGTTCTAATGTGTCATACCATGTTAGTTCTATTATGTCACACCATGTTAGTTCTAATGTGTCATACCATGCTAGTTCTATTATGTCACACCATGTTAGTTCTAATGTGTCATACCATGTTAGTTCTATCATGTCACACCATGTTAGTTCTAATGTGTCATACCATGTTAGTTCTATTATGTCACACCATGTTAGTTCTAATGTGTCATACCATGTTAGTTCTATTATGTCACACCATGTTAGTCGTATTATGTCATACCTATATATATATATATAGTAAGTGTGGTCCTAACTTTAATTTCCTAGTACTTTGAAACTTTAAAATAAATGTTATTATCCTTATCTGTTCCTCCAACTTTGTCTACGTTCAAAAAATCGTATTCCCTTAGTGAATTTAATCACAGAAGCCATAAACAAAGTATTGCAGGCTTTCTTGCCTGGCATATTTCGCTGCATCTCGTCATTCATCTCCACATTCGAAAAATATAAGTGCCTCTTAGTACTTCAGCCAAAGTCTTGTTGGTGTATTCAATTCATATGATATACAGGGTGTTTGTAAATTTTAACTATACTTTGTATGTAGAATAATGTTGACAAATAAAGTACATGACATCAAAGAAAAATATGCCCCACAGTCCATCGTGAAGCGCTATGCAGCGAACAGCTGTCGTCTGTTGCAGTAATTCTTTTGCACTACAAACACAATGGTGTTATCAACGGAATAAATGTTTCTTTTTGGTTGACCAAGTGCTTAGAAATGACCGTCGATACATGTTCAAAGATTTATAGCAACATTTTCTGATAAACAACCTCCTCATCGCATTACGGTGAGAAATTTGTTGAATAAGTTATACTGAATACTTTATTGGTATTTTCCAGCTTCTCCAAAACAGCGTTAAACCATAGCAATTCTTCTTCTTCTTCAGCGTTCCGGGCCATTGAGGTTCTTTGCTGCAGATACAATCCGTCTCCATTCGTCTCTCTGGTGGACCTTCTCTTGCCAGTCGTTGATTCCAAGTGCTTGTAGGTCTGTACATGTATTATCTCTCCACCGCCTTCTTGGTCTACCTCGGGGTCTACGGTCATTTATTTCCTGAGTGTAAGCGAGTTTTGTTTTCCTATTATCTTCCATTCTTTCTATATGCCCCAGCCATTGTATTCTATTAGCCTTCATGATACCAGTGATTAGCGGGGACTTAAACAGATCATAAATGTCTTTGTTACTTCTTCTTTTCCACTCTCCACTTTGTGTATCCCTAATGGGTCCAAAGATGCGTCTTAAAATTTTGTTCTCAAAGGTTTGTAACAAGGCTTCGTCTCCTTTCGTTGTACTCCAGGTTTCAGAGCCATACAGCACAACTGGTCTGATCAGTGTTTTGTATATTGTGATTTTGGTGTTACGAGATAGCACCTTTGATTTTAGTAGATGTTGTAGTGCATAGTATATCTTATTTCCAGTATTGATTCTAGTTTGTATTTCTTCCCTTATGATGTTGGAGCAGTTGAAGATTGTACCCAGGTATTTGTATGTTTCCGTTCTTTTAATGGTCATATTATCTATTTGTATGTGGCCAGAGCTTTTAGCCATTCCGTCTCTTGAAATTACCATATATTCTGTCTTATCTTGGTTGATAACCAGCCCTATCTGTTGGGCTTTTTCCTTTAAGTGAGTCAATATTTCCAATGTCTTTTGTTCACTTTGCCCTATAATATCTATATCATCTGCATAACCAAGCAGCTTGGATGTTCCTCCAATATCACATTCCTCCTTTATCTTCCTTACAACTTTCTCTAGAGCCAGATTGAAGCGTAGCGGCGATAGTGCATCACCCTGTTTCAAGCCAGATGTTATCTGGAAGGGGTCTGATTTCCTGCCCTTATATGTTACTATATTATAAGTATCTTCCATGCACAGTCTGGTCATGTTGATTAACTTCCTTGGTATTCCAAATTCCTGCATAGCATTCCATAGACTATTCCTATGGACACTATCATAAGCCTTTTTAAAATCCACAAAAATGTTATGGAGATCTCTTTTATATTCCCAATGTTTCTCGGCTATTTGTCGTAAGATAAATATCTGATCTATTGTTGATCTGTTTTGTCTAAAACCCGCCTGGTAGTCACCTAATATGTCTTCTGAATATGGTTTTAGTCTATTTAGTAATACTGCGGATAGTATCTTATAGCTTGTGGACAGTAGTGATATTCCTCTATAATTTTCACATTGGAACTTGTCTCCTTTCTTAAAGATAGGTATCAATAATGACTCTTTCCAGTCATGGGGTAATTCTTCTGTCCTCCAGATTTTTATTATTAGTTCGTATAGTTTTAGATGTAATGCATGGCCACCTGCCTTTATAAATTCAGTAGCAATTCCATCAGTCCCAGTTGCCTTATTGTTTTTAAGTCGTGTGATTACATATAGGATTTCTTCAAATGTAGGTTCTTCAATTTGTGGTTCGCATGTTAGAACCTCTTCCTGTGGGAAAATGTTACTTGGAGCTTCACAATTTAGTAATTCAATAAAATATTCTTTCCATGTGTTGCACATTTCCTCATTGGTATTTATCATATTCCCATTTTTGTCTTTTAAACCATATGTGTTTTGTTGGTGCCCTCGTTTCATTGACTTCAGTTCTTTAAAAAATTTTCTGGATTCATTTTTCTGGTGATTAGTTTCCATATCTTTGATTATATTACTCATATATTCTCGCTTCTGCTGTCTGACTATTTTTGTAGCCTCTTTACATTCATCTCTATAATCTTCCTTTTCGATGTTATTGATGTCATTTAACCATACATGTCTGGCATTCTTCTTCCTAATGACTACTTCTTCACATTTTTGATTTCACATTTTTGATTGAATCATCTGTTCTTTCTATGCGTGGTTAACACACCGAGACATTCTTCTGCGGTAGATTGAATTGTATTCTTGATGTTCAACCAAGTTTGGTCAACGCTTTCCTCCAAAGGGTTTTGCAGAGTTTCAAGTTTACATTTTATTTCGTCTGTAAATTTCTCTTTGACTGTAATGTCTTGTAGTTTTTCTCTGTTATATGTTGGGTGTAATCTTTGTAATTTAGTATAGAAAGCTCTCTTAAGTTTTATTTTAAATTTTGCTCCAACAAGGAAGTGGTCACTGTGGCACTCAGCTCCTCTATAACTTCTGACTTGCTGTATGTTTGATGCATTTCTGTTGTTAATTAAAATGTGATCTATTTGATTATAGGTTCTCTTGTCACATGATTTCCAAGTTTGTTTGTGTATATTCTTTCTTTGTAGTCTGGTACTGCTAATCTGCAGTCCTTTGGCTTCTGCCAGGTTGATGACTCTCCATCCATTATCATTTGAAGTTGTATGTAGGCTTTCCATACCGGCCACATTTTTTATTAGTTTGCTCTCTACCTATTTTTGCATTGAAGTCTCCCAGCACAATCAGGATGTCCTGTTTGGGGGTTTCTTCTATGACATCTTCCAGATCATTATAAAAGTCTTCTTTAATATCATCTTCTTTCTCTTCAGTAGGTGCGTGTACATTAATCATTGTTATATTTTTCCATTTACCTTTTATTCGTAATTTACTAATCCTGTCATTAAAAGCTTTAAAGTTTAAAACGTTCCCCCATAACTCTTTTTTGATGACAAATCCTGTTCCTAATTCATGTTTATTTTGGGTGTTTCCTCCATATATTATAATCATTCGTTAACCCCACGCTTCAACCCCCAACCTGGAGGACCAGGATGTTTCTCTTTGTCTGTTCTCTACCCTTTGACCTGTCCGGCTTGGGAGGCCCTGCTGGTAGCTACGCTACCGCCGGCATAGCTCTCAGGGTCATTGAGAAACTCAAGCCCCCCCCCCCCCCCCACGACGACAAGGTGGAAACACCATCGGGGGAGAAACCATAGCAATAACTATTATAATTAATTTAATGAATTTTTTAGCACATTTTTTTTTGATGACGTCATGTACTTAATTTTTTCAAATTTGTTCTACATACAAAATGTAGTGAGACTTTACAAACACCTTGTATAACTCTGGAGTATGCACCTAGCGAGATACAGCGATATATGTCAGGCAAGAAATTGTGCAATATATTGTGTATGACCTCTGGGTTTAAATGTGTCTACATGGCCACGTCACTGCTGTCTGACCTGAAGCTGTTGTTTACCTCACATTCACTTACTTGCTGCTGGTGTCTCGTTGGCGTGGCTGAGGAGTCGATGAAATTGCTAAATGTAAAGCCGCTGCGTTGTCTAATCTAGTAACATGGGCGTTGCATGGCTTTGTGACAGCGTACCGTCCATCGATTGACGTCAAGGGTGATGCCTAATCGAATGACTATCGAATGTTTGTGCAGTGTTTCAGCGTGGATTACATCAGAGGTAAATGCTTCGCAGAAATAAAGAACAGAGTTCAACAACAGAAAATGCAGTCTTATGTAATGAAGAACACTTAATACGATAACATGTCACTGGGGGTTAGAAAAATAATGCTTGCAGGTTACATAGAACCAGTTATAACTTATGGCTGTAAAACCTGGATAGTTAGTAAACAAACGACAACCCTTTGAATTCTAAGTGCTGTGGTTTAATAGAAGAATACTGACAATTTCTTGGATAGACCAAAGGAGTATCTAAATATTGTGAATGACTCGCCATTTCACTCGATCACCAGTGTCGTGGATCAGCTCAGTGTTCCCGTCTCGTCCATGCCATGTGGCCAAGCCGTCCAGGTATTTTCCTCTCGGTCTTCCTCTTGGTCTGTTCCCTTTGATCTTGCCAGTTGTCACCAAGTTCTCCAATCCATTTCTTCTCATAACATGTCCAAAAAATTTTGACTGTCTACGTCTAAATTCTCTAATCAATTTACGGTGTACATTTGTCTCCTGTAGTACTTGGTCATTGGTTTTTCTGTCTGTCCATGGTATTCTTTGCATTTTCCACAGAAACCACATTTCTGCAGCCATCAGATGTTGTTCAGCTTAACTGCTCATTGTCCAAGTTTTACATCCATACAAAAGAACAGGCTCTATGTATCCCCTCAACACTCTTTTTCTCGTTTCAATTGACATCTTTTTATTGGTCAGAATGTTTTTCATCTTGCTAAAGGCTACTTTCGCCATGGCGATTCTTGTTCTAATCTCTTCAAGGCATCTAATATCAGATGTTATGACTGTTCCGAGATAATTGTACCGATTCACTTGTTGAAGAATATTTCCATTTACTTGTATATTACATTGTGGCACTTCTTTCTTCCTAGTGACGACCATAACCTGAGTCTTTTTACAATTTAATTTTAACCCCAGTTGCTCACTGTGTACAACAACCGCATCTACTAATTGTTGCAGGTCCTGCGCATTGTCTGCAATTAATACTGTATCATCTGCATATCTAATGTTATTGATGTTTCGTCCTTCAATGCTGATTCCATTTATATCCTCTACATTTCTGAAAATATTTTCACTGTATAGGGAAAAAAGATCTGGAGACATCACACATCCCTGCCTAACACCTCTCTTAATTGGCTGATACTGTCCCACTTCATTATCAATCCTTATTGCAGCTTGTTGTTTCCAATATATGTTTTTTATAAGTCTAATGTCTTTCCTATCAATTTGTAGATCTGCAAGCATATCCACCATGTTGACATGTCTAACTCTATCTAAAGCCTTTATCACTAACAGAAGATATAACCAACACTCGTGTTTTGGCCACATTATGCGAAGAGAAATATTGAAACTTAGTGTAATAACTGGAAATATTTATGGAAAGAGACACATAGGAAGACAAGGAGAGAAGATTCTTGACAGCGTGTAATCGGATCATGGACACATGTAAGCACATGAATTGATACATCCGATTGGACATTGTGAAATTTAGAAAAGCCGACCAGTAAAGCAGTTGGCGAGGGTTGTTGTCGAGGAAATAAATAACCTTTATGGGTGTGTTTATGCCACTTTGACCAGACTACAAGAACATATAGTTCAGCGAGTTGAAGCTCGACAGGAGCACAATGTGCGGAGTCAACAATGAATAGTCAAGAAACTCAATCTGAATATTTATGGACTCTTAGTTCGATGTGCACAGAGGGTGATCTGTTGACCAACCAACCAACCAACCAACCAACCAACCAACCAACCAACCAACCAACCAACTAACTAACTAACTAACTAACTAACTAACTAATCAACCAACTAACCAACCAACCAACCAATCAACCAACCAACCAACTAACTAACTAACTAACTAACTAACTGACTGACTAACTAACTAACTGACTGACTAACTGACTGACTGACTGACTGACTGACTGACCGGCTGGCAGACTGACTGACTGACTGGCTGACTGACTGGAATTTACTGCCAATATAGTACCTTGCGGTGTATGGCAGAGGGGTCTTTGAGTCTGAGGAATTAAGGCCGCCTGGCTAGTGCAGTCGCCGCGAACTGTGGAGGTTAGGGTTTTCTTTTTGCTCCCGACAGAACAAAATCCCAAACCTTAAAGAGGGATCGAACCCGAGGCTCCCGAAGGCGAGTCTGACATTCTAGCCACTTGGCCAGCCGCTCCTCGCCCTCTTCAGTAGCCGTCTAATATCATCCACCTCAATCTCACAGTCCCCCTTCCTAGTGACCGGTGACAAAGCTTCCCTGACCATATCTCCAATAGCTTTATCTTGCTGATCCGTGTTTTAAAAATCATGGAATAAAAGTCTCCCCTTTGTCCTGGTCAGTTGTCATAAGTCGGTTGTTATCATCATAAAGGGTACCATGTGTACCGGCAGCAACAGAAGCAGCAGCAAGAAGAAGAAGAAGAAGAAGAAGAAGAAGAAGAAGAAGAAGAAGAAGAAGAAGAAGAAGAAGAAGAAGAAGAAGAAGAAGAAGAAGAAGAAGAAGAAGAATCACAACGGTGAACACGAGACATTAAAGATTCTGAAAGATGAGGCAAGTGTCGATCCCCGCAACTGTGAACACAAAAAATTAAAGATTCTGGAAGATGAGACAAGTGCCGATCATCACAACAGTGAACACGAGAAATTAAAGATACTGGAAGATGAGGCAAATGCCGACCATCACAACGGTGAACATGAGACATTAAAGATCCTGGAAGATGAGGCAAGTGCCGACCATCACAAAGATGAACACGAGACATTAAAGAGCCTGGAAGATGAGGCTAGTGTCGACCATCACAACGGTGAACACGAGACATTAAAGATCCTGGAAGATGAGGCAAGTGCCGACCATCACAACGGTGAACACGAGACATTAAAGATCCTGGAAGATAAGGCAAGTGTCGACCATCACAATGGTGAATACAAGACATTAAAGATCCTGGAAGATGAGGCTAGTGTCGACCATCACAACGGTGAACACGAGACATTAAAGATCCTGGAAGATGAGGCTAGTGTCGACCATCACAACGGTGAATACAAGACATTAAAGATCCTGGAAGATGAGGCTAGTGTCGACCATCACAACGGTGAACACGAGACATTAAAGATCCTGGAAGATGAGGCTAGTGTCGACTATAACAGCAGTGAACACAAGACATTAAAGATCCTGGAAGATGAGGCAAGTTCCGACCATCACAATGGTGAACACGAGACATTAAAGATCCTGGAAGATGAGGCAAGTGCATACCATCACAACGGTGAACACGAGACATTAAAGAGCCTGGAAGATGAGGCTAGTGTCGACCATCACAACGGTGAACACGAGACATTAAAGTTCCTGGAGGATGAGGCAAGTGCCAACCACCGCAACGGTGAACACAAGACATTAAAGATTCTGGAAGATGAGGCAAGTGTCGACCATCACAACGGTGAACACAAGACATTAAAGATCCTGGAAGATGAGACTAGTGTCGACCATCACAACCGTGAACACCAGACATTAAAGTTCCTGGAAGATGAGGTAAGTGTCGACCATCACAATGGTGAATACAAGACATTAAAGATCCTGGAAGATGAGGCTAGTGTCGACCATCACAATGGTGAATACAAGACATTAAAGATCCTGGAAGATAAGGCAAGTGTCGACCATCACAATGGTAGATAGAAGACATTAAAGATCCTGGAAGATGAGGCTAGTGTCGACCATCACAACGGTGAACACGAGACATTAAAGATCCTGGAAGATGAGGCTAGTGTCGACTATAAAAGCAGTGAACACAAGACATTAAAGATCCTGGAAGATGAGGCAAGTTCCGACCATCACAACGGTGAACACGAGACATTAAAGATCCTGGAAGATGAGGCAAGTGCCGACCATCACAACGGTGAACACAAGACATTAAAGATCCTGGAAGATGAGGCAAGTTCCGACCATCACAACGGTGAACACGAGACATTAAAGATCCTGGAAGATGAAGCAAGTGCCGACCATCACAACGGTGAACACGAGACATTAAAGAGCCTGGAAGATGAGGCTAGTGTCGACCATCACAACGGTGAACACGAGACATTAAAGTTCCTGGAGGATGAGGCAAGTGCCGACCACCGCAACGGTGAACACAAGACATTAAAGATCCTGGAAGATGAGGCAAGTGTCGACCATCACAACGGTGAACAGAAGACATTAAGATCCTGGAAGATGAGACTAGTGTCGACCATCACAACCGTGAACACCAGACATTAAAGTTCCTGGAAGATGAGGTAAGTGTCGACCATCATAACGGTGAACACAAGACATTAAAGATCCTGGAAGATGAGGTAAGTGTCGACCATCACAACGGTGAACACGAGACATTAAAGATCCTGGAAGATGAGGTAAGAGTCGACCATCACAAGGTGAACACGAGACACTAAAGAGCCTGGGAATCAACATTCACGAGGCAGAGATTTGGAACCGTTCTGATGAGAGCAAAGCCTCGCAGTAAACTTATTATATAATGGTGATCGTTAAAAGCGTAAAGCTGTTGAATGAGATGGTGTTTTCTCAAGAAATTCACACGTTAGTTAGTTAGTTAGTCGACAGAACATCCTCATTGCACATCGAACCATTCAGTCCATAAATGTTCAGATACCCTTCTCAGTACATCCCGCAGCGTGTAGCGGCTAACGACACTAGTTCTGTGTTGGTTTATTAATCTTCTTTGGCTCCCTGTATAGAGTTCTTGTCTGGCCACACCTCTTTTATCTTGATGTTCTTGCAGTCTGACCATGGATGTAGATTTACAGCCATCATTTGGTTCTCTTAAACGACTTACTTCTCGTAGGGTATTCAGTATATCAGTCTGGTCCACGGCTCGCCTGCCCTCCATGCTTGCCCTGCATGCCTGTCAGCCCGCTCATTTCCTGGGACACCCGCTTGCCCTGGCACAAAAATGAAACAAGTAAAATAAAGTTCAGTTCTTCCCACTGCTGTGTATTCAGCGTGAAGTGGTAGATGAGCTTTAATGTCAGAAGAGTGTCGGATGAATGTCGAAAGGATGTCGGAAGAATGTTGGAAGAATGTCGGATGAATATTGGAAGAATGTCGGACGAATATCGTAAGTATCTGGGAAGAATATCGGAAGAATGTGGGAATATTGTCAGAAAAATGGAAGAATGATAGAAGAATGTGGCAACAATATCAGAAGAATAAGGAATATTGTAATAAAAATGTCGGAAGAATGCCTGAAGCATGTGTGATGAATGCCGGAAAAATGTCAGAAGAATGTTGTAAGAATCTGGGAAGAATATCGGAAGACTGTGGGAATATATCAGAAAAATGTCAGATGAATGTCGAAAGATTATGGGAAGATAGTCTGGAAAATGTGGGAAGAATGTGGAAAGAATGTCGAAAGATTGTGGGAAGAATGTTGTGTTGTTCAACCCACCCTTTGTCTGTGTCCACGGTAATCGAATACATTTTCTGCAAGATTTAAACTGAAAATCCAGGTGTTCTTCTTTGTGATTGGGGAATGCCTCATGACTCACACTCGTATTTCTGTAGCAGTAGAGAAGAGCTTTCTGATGTCACCTGTGCTACTCTTGCTTGAGATGTCACTTTGTCAGCACATCACACAGCAATGTTTGGCGGCTGGTGGTCCAGATGTCAGAATGTCCGCCTCACACAGTGTGTGACGGTGTTTCGATTCTCAGTAAAGCTAAGAATTGAAAGAAAATAATAGTCTACACATTATATGGCGACTTCCTGGGCAAGCGACATTTATTCTTCAGCCCGAAAAAACAAACAAATAATCTCCCGGCATGTACTTGTAGTGGTACTCCTGTAGATACTTTAATTATTTCTCAGTTGCCATTAGTAGTTTTGCCAGAACACTGTACCAATAGCCTACTGAGGTTCTGGTATATTTATTCCTGGATTACACAAGAATCATCTCTATCCGTCCATCCATCCATCCATCCATCCATCCATCTGTGATAGCATGACGCGACACATGATATTGATGATGCTACCAATACCGGCGTCCCTCGCAGTGCCCTAGGGTATGACGGGAAGCTGCTCAGAAAACAGGGATAAATAGAGTCGCGTGTCAATTTCCCGGTCTCTCAAAGTCTAGCAACTGTGGCCGAAGGAGCGATTATATAGATCGCTGTAGTAATGTAGAGATGATCAAATAGGGAGGCTTTAACCAGCCCTCCCCAGTCACTGGACCAGAGCAGGGAGTCACAAATGCCTTTAGATTTAACCAAGACTGGCCTGTGTGGTCCACACACGAGGACCGAGGAAATCCATCAAAATGACTGGCAATTTGTAAGCCCACTCTTGGTATACCTGTTTATGCCTGTTTATGCCACTATATCTCTGCTGTTAGGGTTATAGTTTTGTTATCCGTTATGTTATGGCTCTTCGCTGTATATGGTCCCAGTCGACTTATGTGATGTGGGTGTCTTGTGTGGGTATTGAGGGTGCCCTTCGACTCAACTGAACATGATTGAGGTCTCACTGTCATTTAGAGACCGCCCCTGGAGTCAGTGCTAGGCAGCAGTTGTCTCTAACTGTGGGATTTCAGATTCCCATTTCTGTATGTACTGACTGTCCATGAGTCCTGAGATGATAACAATAGAGAGTCCATACCTGCTGTTACCGTTGTTGTTTACGTTGAGGCTCTGTTGTTGCCATGTCCTTGTTGGTTTGTGGAGATGGGTACCTAGTCATGTGCATAGCGATGTTAGGCAGCAATGATTACTGTGGGAACATAGGTTCCCATTTCTGTATATGTCAGTTATGTGACATGTCAAGATGCCGGTTTGTCCCTGAATCATGCAGTTCTGTCAATAAAAACCTAATTTTGTTGTTCTTAATTTGTTTTGTTTAGTCTGTAGTTTGTTGTGTAAACTCATTGATCCTGTTACAGTCCAGCAGTGTAATCTCTTGTCTGGGGTGTACAACAGTATATCCCCCGCCCTAAGAACTCCTGGAATCTTCTGTCTAATCATATCCCTTTTCTTGTTAACAGAGGAGAATATACACAGTGCTCTTGCTCTATTTCTCCTTATTGTCCTTTTCTTCTTTGGCCCATTAAAAGTCAGTGTTGCGCTTCTTTGTCTTTGAGCACCTAAGTATAGGAAATTACATCTTCCTGTCCTTGATATTCTATCTCCTATGACACATCCATCCATTCATCCATCCATCGTGTGTCATACCGGTAAGCGTGGGCGGCCAATATTCGCTATTTCTTCTGTAATTAGGCGAATCATGACAAACTAGGCAACTTTTAAAGAAGGTAGTTTGCCGTTGCTTTCCTTCTAGGCAGTGACCATGCTGGCCGGGTGACCGTAACCATTGTCTAGTTGAAGAGATCGTCTGCCTACCGTCGCGAAACTCGAGACCATAACCAACACCTTCTGTCGGCTGCCCTCAAACTTTCATCCACCACCTACCTTCTGTGGTTTCTCGGGAACAACTTCCGAAAACGAATACGAAATAACAACACATCCTCCCCAGAAATACACAAATACTGCGTCCTCTTAAGAAAGAAGCGTTACGTCGTCGCCATTTTACCGGAAGGGAATCATCTCACGGTGTTACTACTGTTTGCTTGCTTGCTTGCCTGTCTGTCCCGTGGCCATGAGTTCGAATACGCATCGAGGTGGAATTTATAACTGACCTGAACTCATCTAAAATAGTACCAGTAAATGACTTAGGAAGTAAATGCGGCCACTTGTCATAGACCACATCGTCTCTCAAGTGTCGATTGGGTTATCAAAATATGGGCTTTGACGATATGCCAGAAACGTCTCAAGGTGTAGAAAAATGATTATTACTTTTTTCTGTTTATTCTGTTTCCCTTTATATATTTATAACAGAGAAAAGAGATGAAGAATGCAGCATGGTAAGAAAAACCAATCAGCAAGTCTTAAATAAATGAAAACCGTAAACTGATCAGAGAAATTAGACCGTAGACACCAGAGGATGGCTAACCTCATTAAAAAATGCCCGCTGGAAGTCGGAAGTGTCGTCCTACGGGTGGCAAACTAAAAATTGACACTACGCAATTACGTCCGAGTGAAATGTCTCGTCCGAATGTCTCTCGTGCTAGGAACAGCTCTGACTACCTAGTTTCCGAATGCCGCTCTTGTTCGGAACAGCTCTGACTGGGTAGTTTTCCGAATGTCTGTTGAGCCTGGAAAAGCTCTGATGGGCGCAACGACAAGCACATGTCCGAAAACTCGCTGAGTGGATGCCGTCTGCAAACCTGTCTGGTTTGTGCGGGAATGACCCGGGGAAACGAAATGACCAATATATTGAAGTGAGGATTTAAAGCAGCCATGAGCAGGACGTGACGATCTCCCTCGGTGAGCCCAGATCCAGGGCGTTATGTGTCGGCCCTGCAACTATGGAAGCAACCTTGGATGGCGGAAAATGCTATGGACTGTCCCTGCCTTCCTTTGAGGGATGACCGTTGTCTTCGACTGTTCCACCTTGGCCAGCATGGTTGCAGATGGCGCCACAAAAGTGAGAGTCTCCCAGGAATGCTACCTGGTCAAAAATGCACGCTAAAGTCGATGTGTTGGCCTACGGGTTTCGGCCCAAGGGCGCATAACAGACACACCGCAATCACATCTGAAAAAACACTCCGGATGAACGAAAAGAAGAAGAAGAAGACCGTAGACAGCCAATATTTGTTTGGGCACGTTATGAGAAGAAAGGAACATATTTGTTTCAAGGGACGCGTGGATCCAGAAGAAACAACATGCGCAGATGCATACACATTCCTTGCAACGATCTCAGGCCTGGAGAAATGAAACAACAGTTGGCACAATGAATCAGAAGAATACAAACTAATAATTGTAATAATAATAATAATAATAATAATAATAATAATAATAATAATAATAATAATAATAATAATAATAATAATAACAACACATGTGAAATATATGATAAACACGTTACACAAAAGCACACAAGTCCGATGTTTCGGTCTTAAGAACCTTCTTGACAAACAGCACAGTGTTAAAGAAAAGAAAAAAATTTTTTATTTGTAAATACTAACACGCAAAATATAAATAATCGACATTTCGGGCTGTGTCCATCCAGCTTGAATCAATACTGATATTGATGTCTCAGTCTAACTCTGTTTACTCCCTTCTATATCGTGCTAATGCACTTACATTATATCATATCTAACTTTGTCTCTCTCGGGTAGACGGTTGTCCATACTTGGTTTCACATTTCCTGATTTAGTATGAAAACACTTGAACCGCTGCACACCCTTCCTGTGTGCGAAAGTTACTCACCCATCCGTCACATAACCTTTAATAGCTTTACATTTTTTAAATTTAAAATAATTGTTGCATTTTGCTCAAAGCTTTATAACATGTGTATCTACAGTTATCTACAGGCATATGCGTTATAATATATAATGATAAAATCTTTAAGGCATTTTCAAAGTTTTCATAAAAATAATGCATCTATTTTAAAAACGTGAAAATTTTATAACTCATCTTTTTATTTCTCTTCGATATCTATACAGTCATCCCAGCATTTATTGGGTTTTCGTGATATCTTTGTAAGTTTACGTTCAGTAGTTTCAGATTGCCATATTTAGTTATTGGGATGAAGATTGTTCTCTTTCAATCTGTTCGCCATATGTTCGGGAACGGGAACGGGAGCTTATATTTAAATATTGAGCACAACCTACTACTGGCAACGCCGATCGCATTCTGGTATGAACCTAAGGCCTATCCACGTCAATATGGAAGCACTATACTCGAGTTTCGCCCTCATTTGAGCTCGTCAGTAGTGCATATCCCTGACCGGATCCGGAAACAGTTCCGGATCACGCGTGTCAAGCGGGTGTGTAACCACGCGGCACACATATATGACTACTAATATGAATTTAATGAGACGCTCCCCACCAGGGACTGGGCGAAGTCGGGCCGGGTCGTCTTTTTGGGGAACGGGAGCGTGGGCCGAATATGAATAAAATGAGACGATCCCTGCCAGGTTCTGGGCGAAGCCGGGCCGGACTTCTTTTTGGGAACGGGAACGGGAGCAGTGGCCGAATATGAATTAAATGAGTTGCTCCCCGCCAGGGACTGGGCAAAGCCGGGCCGGGTCGTCTAGTTAGATATAAATGCCTCTTTTTTGAATTGGTCAAGTTAATTTTTATCTTGTTTTAACACCTTTTAGCTAAAACAAATGCAAAACAATAAATTTAGCTTATACTGCTTTTGGTTCATTCTCGAGAACGAAAGTAACAGTTAACAAGTATTAAACGCTTTAGTTTTCGTACTGTTTGTACTGTTCTATGCGCACTCACACACTGCGCAGCCACCTTAGTTACTGTTCAGTTAAGTTTTCAAATTCATTATACCTTCATGGCAAGTATTTCTTATTATTGAGCCCATTATTGTGCCAAAGTGGAAACCATTTTATGATACTAATCGGAAATATAATGATCAATGGGAAAAGACATTTGTGTGGCTCAAAAATCCACTGATGGTTCTGAATAGGCATATTGTAAATTGTGCCGGTGTAATATTGTTCCAAGACTTTCAAATCTCGCAAATCACGAAACAACAGAAAACCACAAGTGCAGCGCACTATATTCTTCACACCCCCCCCCCCCCCCACCCACACACACAAACTTTCAGTGATGAAAATAAGTAAGAAAATTGATAATAAAGTCAAATTAGCAGATTTACAAATTGCTGTTAGCATGGCCTGCCATAGTGCCATACGCACCATCGATCACTTAGGTGAAATCACGGTAGCCCATAGATGTGGCAGTACTTTTGGTGGGATAAAATTGCACCGAACGAAGTGCATATCACTAATAAGAAATGTTATTTCACCATCTTTAACATCTGATCTAATTCTAGATCTGCAAAACAAGAAATTTTATATTCTAAGGAATCCTGTACTGAATTTCTCAACAATGAAGAGGAATACTTATTTGAAGAAGAGGTTTTCATGTGATGTAAATATATTTTTAATATATATAGTTATTGGGTATTTATTTTTTATTTGGCTTTTTTATTTCATGACTTGGCTTTAAAAAAATAATAATCACAGTCACCTGGCAACCCTGCCTTGGTTAATTGTCGACACAGATATGAACGTCGGTCGCCCTGAAAGCAACGGGAATCTGTTGAGCGTAAACTTTCTTTGTAAATAACAAACAGCCAAAATATGCTGGGGTTGATTGTGACATCCTGTAAAAGGATATGAATATAATACGCGCACTATTATTTATACTTTGTGTGTAAGTATTTACGATGCCAATTAATTTTCATAAGCGGTATTTCCACTATTCTTCAAGAAGGCAAAAAAGGACCCAAACGTTGGACTTGCGTGTTACTGCATAACTTATTTAGTTAACATTTCCTGTATTTATTATCACTGACAAACAAAAGGTATCATGTCTCGGAGACTGAAACACGTTGGACATATTAGGCGTCACGATGGCTAGGAGTGGACAGTGATGGGAGGTATGGTTCCTGGGTGTAGAGTCCGGCGTGGACCAGCATGAAGATGGAGACAGGACATTGAGGACAACTTGGGCATGAGGGTGTACGAGGCGGGGTGGACCAGCACGAAGATGGAGACAGGACATTGAGGACAACTTGGGCATGAGGGTGCACGAGGCGGGGTGGACCAGCACGAAGATGGAGACAGGACATTGAGGACACCTTGGGTATGAGGGTGCACGAGGCGGGGTGGACCAGCACGAAGATGGAGACAGGACATTGAGGACATCTTGGGTATGAGGGTGCACGAGGCGGGGTGGACCAGCACGAAGATGGAGACAGGACATTACGGAAACCCTGGGCGTGAGGGTGCGGGAGGAGGGGAATTGGCCAGAGATTGAGTCTTCTCAGTGGACTGTGATAAGAGCGACGTTGTGCAAAAAAAAAAAAAAAAAACAAAAAACTGACTACATTATTATTATTGTTATTATTATTATTATTATTATTATTATTATTATTATTAATAATAATAATATTATTATTATGCATTGCTCTGAATCACCGGTCGTGGGGCTAAATGGTTACAGACGCAATTCGTAATCCCGCTTATACAGTTCGAAACACAGCTGTGGGAGATTTGGCAACATACCGTCCTGCGTTGATTTACATACAATGGTATGAATTCCGGCCGTTCAGAATGCAATGTAAACGTAAACTTGCCAAGAAATCACAAACAGTAAACCCAAACTGCTGGGGTTGAATGCAACATCCTGTAAAGGTTATGCAACTAACTGCATTTTTTATTCATTTCTCACTGTATTCTGTATTCACCTGGCTTGCGATGACTGTAAGACATACACATGTTTCTGCACTTGTTGTTTTTCGGCCTGAATGTACACTTATCTGTTTCATTGTACATTTCCGCAACTAGCCCTGTAACACACGGGCCGTTCCAGTTGTGGCGTCACCTAATTTGCACTACATCGCACAGCACAATCAACATGCACTTTGGTGCACGAAATGTACCTCTCGCCGAACATTTATATCTGTTTATATTCTTCTTCTTATAATCCATGCCGCGTGGCGTAGGCGATCATGTCTGTCCAGCCTTCTATTTCTAGTGCTGTGAATAGATACCGACGTTGCTCCATGCCATGAGGTCAAACTGTCCAGCAGCTTCTCTGTTGTTCTTCACCTGGCTCCCTTCCCCGCCAACCTTACCGTTGTGACGACATACTCCTGATTTCCTCTTCTCATAACATACCCAGAGAATGTCGACTGTCTTCTTCTGATGAGAGTAACCAGTTCGCTTTGTGAGTTAACTTTTTTTATGATATCTTCATTACCCTGTCTAAGCTTTATCATCATTATGATGTTATCATCATTCATCTATAAAACCAAAATCTCAGTAGCTTCCACATAATTCCCCATTTGTCTGCTAATTGTCCATGATCCACTTCCGTACATCAAGATTTACTCAATATGACTCTGAAGAGCTCTTTTCCTCACCTCGATTGACAGATAAATTGTAGAGGATATTCCTCATCTTGTTAAACTCTGCCCTTGCTTGAGTGGACTATTCTACATTTAACTTCCTTAATACATCTTCTATCTGTTGTTATCAAAGTATCCAAATACTTAAATTCGTTGACTTATTTCAGATGGATTCTATATCCGTTTATAGATCCATTTATAATCTGGAATGCACAATCGTAGAACCGGAAAATGTACTGTGTTTTGTGTATTCCAGCTAGAAAGCATATTGACCAATAAAAAGATGTTATTTGCAACGAGAAAAAGAGTGTTGAGGTGCTACATAGAACCTGTACTTTTGTATGGATTTGAAGCGTATACAATGATAGAGGGGAATAGAACAAGGGGAGGACAGAGAAGTAAATACCTGGATGGCTTGGCCACGTTGTATGGTCGAGACAAGAAAACTCAGCTGATCCACGACTCTGGTGATCGAGTGAGATGGCAAAACATGACCGCCCACCCCTACCGGCATGGCAGATGATGATGATGATGATTCCAGCTAGATATTTGTTTACGTTGCTTTCATCCTTCGTTGGTTGTTGAAGCTGAGGGACGGAGCACGTATGGTAATATATCGAGTGGTCTGATGTCGATTCTCTACTCAACACAACCTTTACCCTGTATACGATATATATGTTGGAATTTATCTCTGGCATGCACCTGGCCAGCCGCGCTCCCTGGCGAAGGGGTTATGGACGCTGTTCGTAATTCCGTATACCCACATACGTAACACAGCTGCGCGAGATTCGGCAGCGGATCGCAACGCTTAGGTTTCTAACGGGAAGGTATGTGAGCGGGTCGTTCAGAAAGCAATGGCAAACTGCTAAACATAAAACTTGCCAAGACATTAACAACAGCTGAAAAATGCAGGTGTTGACTGCAATGTCCTGCAAAATATGATATGCAAAAAAAAAAAAAAAACCTGGCCAGATACAACACATCTCCATTATTCGAATTCACGGCGCGAAAACATTGTTTGACTATATAAATTGAGCCGGACGTGTACTGAATCAAAATATATAATAGAAAATGAATAGTCAATTTTGACCAAACCGTTTGCGATTGAACCACTTTTTCTTATAGGCATGTGGCGTTAGTTGACATGTGCTTCAGTAGTCTTCTGTCTCGTGTTCTGTCAATCATTTCTTATATATATATATCCCTTCGGGCCATGATGTCAGATTGTCATGCATTTTCTGTCTCTGTCTCCCTTTGTCCCTCTTCCCCTACAATTTGTCCATTGTCACGACGTACCCCAGTTTCCTCCTCCTCATGATCGGCCCAAAGAATATGGATTGCTTCCTTCTGATGCGATTAACCCATTCTCATTGTGAGTTGGCTTCTTTTAAGATATCTCCATTACGCTATTTAATCTGTTCATGGGGTTCTCACGTTCATCTGTAAAACCACATCTCTACAGCCATCACATAATTCATTACTAATCTCCTGGATGTCCATGATTCACTTTCCTACATCATGATTGATTCGCTATAACTCTTAAGAACTCTCTCGCCGCCATTGACAACGACATAGTTCATAGAATATTCCTTTTCTTGTGAAATCTTGCTATTGCTATTCTGCATACATTAACTTTAACATCTTCCGTAAGCTGTCATCATCATCATCATCATCATCATCATCATCATCATCATCATCATCATCATCATCATCATCATCATCATCATCATCATCATCATCATCATCATCATCATCATCATCATCATCATCATCATCATCATCATCATCATCATCATCATCATCGTCGTCGTCGTCGTCTTCGTCATCATCATCATCATCATCATCATCATCATCATCATCATCATCATCATCATAAACAGCATCGTCGTCGTCATCATCATCATCATCATCATCATATATATATTGAGATGACAGCTCTCCTCAGCTCTCCTCAAGCTTCTCATCTCGCGAGTGTGAGTTTGCGTAAGTGTGATGTGAATATGTCCAAGTTTCACATTGGCAGAATAGGTGTTGCGGATATGGGTATTCTTGGATGTTTCAGTGTGGGTGATAGTTGATATATAAGCGCACATGCTTTTTGACATCTGATTTTGATACCTCTGTCAATTCCGTCATCTTCTGTGTTCATAACTCCAAGATAATTGAATAAGGTAACTTGTTTCAGAGATATGCTATTGATCAGTATGTTTAGTTATCAAAGTACACACATGCTTGAATAGACTGACTTGCTTCAGACTTTCTCCACTTACTTTGATGTTGAATCATGGAAGACATTTATTTAAACCACAAAAACATAAGCAATAGGAAGCACAATGAGTTGACTGGCGTATGTCTCTACATCTCACCAAACTCATACTGCAGAATAAGATATCATAACAAGTAAATGATGAATACTTTTGTTTGGCTTAAGTACACCATCCGAGTACAACCCTATCTGTGAAAGGCTCATTGTCAACGTACAGCAAATCACACTGCATTTATGAATTATAATGTGGTACCAAGCTACCTACTAGAACGAAACACTGCTACGTGTAAAGAAAGTAGTTATACATTTTCCTGAAATACTGTGCCGTCGACATGCCATAACATTCCAACCTAGTCCATCGGCCAACTCTATTAAATTATGGTCATGTGGTCAAAAAATTAAAAGCCTTTCACATATTGCATTCGACAGACAATAAACTGTCATTTACACTGTCATTTACTGCCAATATAGTACCTTGCGGTGTATGGCAGAGGGGTCTTTGAGCCTGAGGAATTAAGGCCACCTGGCTAGTGCAGTCGCCGCGAACTGTGCAGGTTAGGATTTTCTTTTTGCCCCCGACAGAAAAAAATCCGACACCTTACCGAGGGGTCGAACCCGGGTCTCCCGAATGAGAGTCCGGCATTCTAGCCTCTCGGTCAGCCGCTCCTCACGAACAGTCAAATTCCCAGAAGCCCCCGCCGTTAGGTGTTTAAAACCAGTGTTATACAGGCAGAATGACTTAGTGGTTAACCTGCGATTACTACAGCTTGCGTTATGTATTTCATTCAGAGAAGGAATCATGTATTTACTTCATATGACATATAATTCTACTGTATACACCCGACAAGATGCAGCTAAATATGTCAGCAACACATTGTGCTATCTAGCGCTTGTGGCTTCTTGGTTTCAATTCACAATACATTGCTATGATTTTCTGAATACATTTTACTCTTCGTAATTAACATTATTTTGGTTTTCCTGCTGCTTTCATCAGCTGTGACATTTTTAATTTTAATTTTTTTTGGGTCGCTTGCTCGCTTTGAACTCAAGCGTAGGCCATACGTGTGATACTACTTATAGTGCACGGGACTGATTTTTGCGTGTATATTAGCTTTCCCTATTACTAGTATCCCTCGTCATCAGGCAAACCCACTCCGACTTCTGAGGTACTGGTAATTTACATCCCCAAGTCAAGGACGAGAAGTCAACATTTTAGTCAAACTGACCAATGTACGTGTTGAACCCGCTACCTCGACATCAGCATACCGGATGTTTAAGAATGACCGTTCTTATCCATTCAGCCATACTGACCTCCTTCGGTTGCAATGATATTTGTCATGTCTTGTGTCTGCACTTCACTGCCAGCGATCAAATCCGTGTCATTAGCATGTAGCAGGTTAGTTAAATTATGCCAACCAATGGATACCCATGGCACGCCTTGTATGCATCTTATTATTTAACTGTACAAATAGAAACATCCGGGGATTCAACCGTAGAAGGAGATATTCAGCGGGCCAACATTTCTTGAAACAGAAACCATCTTGTGATATTAGGTGATATCATGTGATGTATTGTGACAGTATTGAGGGATGTAACATAACATCAATAATATTTTATATGCGGATGATACAGTATTGATTGCAGACGATGTGCAGGATCTGCAATATCTATTATGGTCGTCACTAGGAAGAAGGAAATACCACAATGTAATTAATATACAAGTAAATAGGAATATTAGTAAGCAAGTGAATCGGTACAATTATCTCGGAACAGTTATAACATCTGATGGGAGATGCCTCGACAAGATTAGAATAAGAATCGCCATGGCGAGGGTAGTCTTTTGCAAGATGGAAAACATACTGACCAATAAAAAGATGTCATTTGCAACAATAAAAATAGTGTTGATGTGCTACATAGAGGCTATGCTTTTGTATGGATGCAAAGCAAACAGGCTGGGGAAAAAATCTGATGGTTGTGGAAATGTGGTTTCTGGGGAAAATGCAAAGAATACCACGGACAAACAGAGAAAATTGACCAAATCCTACAAAATACAAATGAAAACCGTAAACTGATTAGAAAAATTAGCTGTAGACAGTCACAATTCATTGGACACATTATGAGAAGAAATAAATTGGAGAACTTGGTGACAACTGGCAAGATTGAGGGGAAGATAACAACGGGAAGACAGAGAAGTAAATATCTGGATGGCTTGACCACGTGACATGGTTGAGACAAGAACACTGAACGGATCCACGACTCGCGTGAGATGGCGAGATCACGTGAGATGGCGAGACATGACCGCTAACGCTTATCGGCATGGCGCGTGATGGTTACGATGAATGTGACATCACGTGATATAATGTGATATTCTACACCGGTCAGTTTAACATCGACGTTGAATTATCTTTTCAAAAATAACGATCTCTGTCAAATTAATGAGCTCACACATTGCCTAGTAAACCAGCCTGGGGTTGGAAATCATTAGACTTCCTTCTAAGGACATGCAAGATTCATGTGTGATATTATGCGATAGTATGGGTGCCACGGAAGCCTAGTCGCTAGACGCTCGCCCGCCCGCCAGCGGTCCTGTCTACACGCCTTGAGGTGCACTTGGCGTACGGTGTGACTCCCATATTGTTATAGCCAACTGTGCAAAAAGGACTGTGTGGTCGATATCACATGGGCGACCGGTTCCAAATGTTGCTGTTATGTAGCCGGGGCGCTGAGTTTGGGATGAGCGCCCAACCTTGCATAAATACCCCAATGGCTCGTGCATTCATCACCTCTGCAGCAAAAGTCCAACTCTTGGCCTTCACGTGGCGGAACTGCTTTAACTAACAGGAGAAGGGGCTGCGGCGAATCACTAGCGCCGAAAAATAACCAGTACATTCTAAATGTGTATGCACGTACATGCATGCGCAGACACGTATGAGCGTGCCTTCACACCTAAACTCGAGTAAGACCACAGTCTGCTCTAGCAAAGAAAAGTTGCTGAAGACGGAGGCAACCAGCCAGGAGGCGCACCACTGAAATCAGTATGCCACGCAATTATGCCATGAAATATATCGACTGCTACAAAATGTTATGATGCTCGCCCTGCTTTGGACCCCCAGGCAGGTGCAGTGCTCGGCCCTATGACTCGGAAGGGTCCAACATCAACTACTGGTGGTCCTTCTCAGATGTCCTGTGGAGACAGGGGACAAGAGAATAGAACGGCTGGCCATACTAAACAAAGACTTAAAATAATGCACTGGAATGCGGAGGGAGTCAGCAAAAAAAAAAGAAAAAAAAAAAAAGAACAACGAAACATCTTGGATCAAGAAAAAGTATATTGCTTGCAAGAAACTCACCTCAACGAAAATACAGCCTTCTAAATCAGAGGCTAACAGTGTTACCGATCTGACCGAAAGGACAGGCAAAAGGGTGGGATGCTGACCTTTGTAAAATATAACATCACTACTTCCCAAATTGAAGTTTACATGGAAGGGGGCTAAGTATCAGACACTTAAACTTAAGACAGGCAATACAGACTTACATCTGATCAATTACTACTGTCCAAGTGACCCCCCACAGTCACTGGACACACTATCATTTAAAAAAATGATTGTGTGTGGCGATTTCAACAATACTAGAAATAAAATATATATCAGAAAGAATCATAACAGTGAGAATAAAAGAACAAACAATCACAACATATGTACAGATATACGCACCATGTAATGCAAACAATAATGAGCAAGAATGTGAGGACTTCTACGAAGACATACATGATGTGCTAAATAAAATAGATAAGCAGGACAACATCATAGTTATGGGAGACTTCAATGCAAGACTAGGACATAACAGAGGGGGCATAGAAAAACACCTGGGAGCATTTGGAGATCAGCAAAATGAAAGGAATGATAACGGAAGTAGACTGATAGAGCTTTGCAGCCAACACGATCTCTATATAACAAACACATTCTATAAACATAAAGATTCGCAAGTATACACCTGGTATAAATGGAACAATCTAGATACTAAAAGCCAAATTGATTTTATATTAACAAGAAATAACAGAAAGAGAAATATATTAGATGCAAGAGCAGTGCCCAATTTCAGTATAAACACAGATCATAAAGCAGTCGTTGCCACAATAAGAACCATTAGAAGAAGAAAACAAAAAGCAGGAAAATACATGCCATGCGAATCAGTAAACTTAAAAAACCTTAAAGACGAGGCAGTAAGGGAAAATTATGAGAAAGAACTAACTGAACTCTTTGTAAAATTACCTACGGAAAGAAAAACAGTGGAAGAAGAATGGGAGACGTTCAAATCAAGCGTTTTAAATACTGCAAAAATAACATGCGGAACCACGAAAAAATGCAAAACACGGATAAAGAAAATAACAAGTTGGTGGAACGCAGAAGTAAAGAAAGCGGTAAAAGAAAAAAAGGAAAAATATAAAAAGTGGTTGAAGAGCAAACAGGAATGTGATCTCATAGAATACAGAATATCGAGAAGACATGTGAGTAGAATAGTAAAGAGGGAAAAACAGAAAGACTGGGAAGAGTATGGAGAAACCCTAAATAAAAACTACAAGGAGGCAACCAGAAACTTCTACAAAAAGATAAGTGCAATGCGAACCAGAGGAGTACCCTTTGACCCAACTGAAATAATTAACAGCGAAAATGGAGAACCAATAAGTGAACAAAAACACATCCTAATAAGATGGAAGCAGTATTTCGAACAACTTCTCAACATCCCATCAGATGTCACAGGAATTCAAGAGACCTACACAGATGTCACCGAGGAACTAGAACCAGACATACTAAAAGAAGAAATTATAGAAGCCATCAGATTAGCCCCATTGAACAAATCACCAGGACAGGATGAAATACCAAATGAACTAATTAAAGCAGCAAGGGAAGTAGGAACAGCTTGGCTACATAGACTATTCAACCATGTTTGGGTAGAACAACAGACACCACGAGACTGGGGAAACGCCATAATTATCCCAATTTGGAAAAACAAAGGCAGCAAAAGAGATTGCACACAATACAGAGGCATTTCACTGTTGAGTCATACTGGGAAAATATTTTGCAAAATTCTTGAAAAAAGATTACGAACTACTTTAGAACCCCAGCTAAGCGAAACGCAGCTTGGATTTAGGAAAAACAAAGGATGCACAGACGCCATTTTTGCTCTTAGACAACTTATAGAAAAATCAATTGAATTCAATGAAACACTCTACTTAGCCTTTGTTGACCAAGAAAAGGCATTTGATAGGGTAGATAGAAACAAGCTGTGGGAAATCCTTAAACAATATGGAGTGAGTACACATCTAACAAACCTATGTAGAAGTTTATACGACAACAGTGAATGCATAGTGAGAGCAACTGGAGGACACTCAGAACCCTTCACCATAAGATCTGGAGTACGACAAGGTTGTGTCCTGTCCCCTCTCTTGTTCATAACATATATAGACAACATATGTAAAGAAACCAGCCAAGCAGAGACAGCAAGAATACCGCATGACGAGAACACAGAAGAAGAACCATCTGCAAATCTAACCATTAGAGAACTCCTGTTTGCGGACGACCAAGCACTAATAGCAAAATCAGAAGCTGAATTACAAGACCACATGAATAGTCTAAACGAAATGTGTAGGGAACATAACATGAAAATTAGCACAAGCAAAACAGAGGTAATGACTATAACTAAAGAAGAACAAACAGCAACAATTCACCTAAACGAACATCCCTTGAAACAAGTAAAGAGCTTCAAGTACCTAGGAAGTATAATATCATCAAATGGCAGATCAGAAGACGAGATCGAAAATAGGTGCAATAAGGCAAATCAACTCATTGGACAAATGGCACCAATACTAAAGAACAAACATGTATCAATAACTACTAAGAAAGCACTTTACAACACAATCTTCCTACCAACTCTGTGCTACCAATGCCAAACCTGGACAATGACAGAAAAAGAGAAAAGAAAAATCACAACAACAGAAATGAGGTTCCTGAGAAGAATACTCAACGTATCAAGAAGAGATAAGATCAGAAATGAAGAAATCAGGACTAAAGTGGGGGTTAAAGCTGCTCTAGATTTTATTAGAAAGCAGCAAGTCAAATGGTTTGGCCATGCAAGTAGGCTACCAGTCAACAGCATGCCACAACAGGCAATGACGTACAGACCAGATGGAAACAGAGGAAGAGGCCGACCACGTAAACGCTGGACGGAGGGAATAACAGAATCCATGGGAATGTCGATATACGAAGCCCATAACCGGGCACTCTCACGAAGTTTATACTTCACCTCGACACCGCAAGGTACAAGAGGAACATGATGAGATGAGATGAGATTTCAACAGCCACTCGCAGAGCTGGGATTATGATCACATGGACCAGAGAGTAGAGAAACTGGAAGACTGGCAGGATGAGAATAGACTCGTCTTGATTAACAATCTGTCTGACCCACATGCCTTCTCTCGAGATCATGGCACACTACAACTACACCTGACCTGGCTTTTCATTCACCAGGAACGAATTGTTGGGAAACAACTTGGTGGCAGTGACCATCGGCCAGTCTTTCTAACTGTAGAAAATAAGCTTGTAAGTGAAAGCAGCACCCTCTCGAGGTGAATCTACAAGAAAGCAGACTGGGCAATGTACAAGCATCGTACCAGCATACTGGTTAGAAACCTGAACACTGAGAAAGACATAAATAAAGTAGTCGAAGAGTTTGGGAAATGCATACTACAGGCAATATAAATGAACAAATTAGGAAGAGATTGGATGCAACAGAGATGTGGTTCCTTAGACGAATGTTGCGAATTCCTTGGACTGCCAAAGTAACAAACGACGAATGCCTTAAAGAGGCTGGCGAAGCTAGAACATTATATACAACAATAAGAAAGAGACAAACAGCTTTTTTGGTCACGTGATGATAAGAGATGCGCCGGAAAACATCGTGACAACTGGAAAGATCAAGGGAAAGAGAGGTAGAAGCAGACCATGAGAAATGATGATGGATGGATTGTGACGGTGGCATGGAGGAATATCAAAGGCAGAGTTGATCCAGAAAACCAAAGACCGAGATCTGTGGAGAGTCATGAACGCCTACGTCTGTCGGCACGGCACTTGATGGTGATACTACAGGCAGCACGAGAAACAGTACCAAGAGGAGCCCATAAACATTGTAAACCCTACTGGAGTAGTGAACTGGAACAGCTGCATAATGATGTGGAAGTGTGTAGAAAGCAAGCAGAGGCCAAACCCAGCCAAGAGCACCACAATAAATACCAGCACGCAAAAGCGAAATTTCAAAGGACGAAGCTGCAGGCTAGATGGAAAATCTGCCAGAATAAAACAGATTCACTGAACTTTGAAAGAGACACAAGGAAGTTGTGGAAGCTAATAAAACAACTTAATGACGAGGGCACAGGGAGAAACTCAACAATTGCACTGTATAAAGATGGAAACATCTTAATGGGAAAGCAAGCGGTGACCATTTTGCGGACTCATTCGCACAAGATAACTATATCGAAATTAATACAGAGAAACAACAAGAGATTAGAAAGAAATGGCAACATAAGGACATAATGAAATACTACACGAGGTTCTGGAGGCACCCATCACAATCAGCGAACTGGAGCTAGCCATACCAAAACTGAAAATGAGAAAGTCACCAGGAGCTGATGGAATCTCCAAATGAAATGATCAGGAATCTAGGAACAAAGGCCAAAGCAAAGCTGTTGCAGATCTTCAATAATGGCTGGACCTTAGACAGCGTTCCACATGCCTGGCGAGAAGCAATCATGATACCCCTCCTAAAATCGGGGAAAAATAGTTCCATTGCCTCCAGCTACAGACCAGTTAGCCTCCTCAGCTGTCTCTGCAAAACAATGGAGCGCATCATCAATCACAGACTGCAGTGGTACATTGAAAGTAAAAACATCCTTGTGCCACAGCAAGCTGGCTTTAGGCAGTGCTACTCTACGGAAGATCAGACAACCTACCTCTCTCAAGAAATTGAGGATGCATTCCAAGAGAAGAATATGGTGCTTGCTGCATGGATAGATCTGAAGAAGGCCTTTCACAAAGTCTGGAAAGAAGGTCTGATGAAGAAACTGAGAAACTGTAAAGTCAATGGAAGAATGTACAAATGGGTGAAAGCATACTTGCACAACACAAGAGCCCGAGTCCAGATAGACGGACTCAAGAGCAAGAAAGTACTACTGCGTCACGGTGTTCCTCAGGGTGGAGTCTTGTGCCCCACACTTTTTCTAATCTTCATCAATCATCTACCACATGGAATTAACGCCACAATGTACGCTGATGATTTGGTTCTATGGAGCACAAATGAACATGCATCAGTGGCCACCAGATCGCTACAAAGTTCTGTAGATACACTTGTTGCATGGGCAAATAGATAGTGTGTCAGCATGAACACTGACAAGTTCAGCACCACTCTATTTACCCTCTCTCCCAAACAAAAGGCAGGGATCATCCAGATAAATGGAATACCCCTTAGAGAAGATAAAGAAACAACATATCTTTGAGTAGCATTTGATGGCAGGCTGACATGGAGAAAGCACATCAACAAAGCAGTAGGAAGATAGTCATCTTGAGAAAGCTAAATGGAACCACATGGGGAGCCAGTGGGAAAATACTTAGCAAAGTTTACCAACAGAGTATACGACCACACCTGGAATACGGGTCAACTGCATGGTGTTCAGCATAAAAAAACCACACTACAGGAGCTGGACAAGGTGCAAAATCAAGCACTTAGAGTCACCACAGGAGGGATGAGATCAACCCCTATAGTAGAAAAAGAAAAGATGGGGAGGACACAAGCACTGAGAGAGCGCAGAGAAACGAAAACGTTAATACAAGCAGAAAAGTTCCTCAGCTTGCCAGGCTACCCTATGAAGAACAGATTTGAAAACCTAGCTATGGGGCGGTTGAAAAGAAATAGTTTTATCCACCAGGCCAAACGACTCTGCAGAGAAACCACTGATCTGTCAAAGTTGGTATCCCCCTGTCAACTATTCCAGAACGAACTCCATGGAAAGATGAACATAGACTATCACTATAAATCCAGACAAAAGTGAGAAGAATATTTGACAAGGAAGTACAGAACAGTGTACAGCGCAGAACAGCCACTCTCAGCTTCCTTGATGATGAATACCCACAGGACCTCTGGATCCGAGTCTGCACAGATGGGTCAGCACAAAATGCTGATCGAAATGGAGGAGCGGGAGTGTACATGGAATACCCAAATAATACAAGGGACACGGCCAGAGTTCCAACAGAAAAGCACTGCCATAACTATGATGGTGAAATTGAGGCAATCAAGATAGCAACAGAGAAATTACTAAATACCAGCCATGGTACACAACCTGTTGTGCTATTTTTTTTTCTTTTTTTCTTTCGCATATCCTTTACAGGACATCGCTGTCAACATCAGCATCTTACAGCTGATTGTTGATTTCTTGGCAAGATTACGCTTAGTAGTTTGCCATTGCTTTCTGAGTGACCGGCTCACATACCCCGTAAGTTATCGACGCAGAGAGAACCTCTACTGATTCTCACACACATAACGTTACTCACGAGAGTATACGAGATTACGGAGA
Source organism: Cepaea hortensis (assembly GCA_963921405.1). Lineage (NCBI taxonomy): Eukaryota > Metazoa > Mollusca > Gastropoda > Stylommatophora > Helicidae > Cepaea > Cepaea hortensis. The sequence goes on along the minus strand of OY992883.1, from coordinate 87,476,839 downwards.
AAGTCGTGTAACCTCCAGACCAGAGAAACCGGCTGTGGCGCTATTGACAGATGCTAAATAGAACTCGAGGCGCTCTTGCCTGAGAAATTGCCAGAACTAAGGACATTACTTTCTTACCTTAGCAGTCAGCATAAGGTCACCATACAATGGATACCATCCCACTGTGGAATACCCGGAAACGACTGAGCTGATCGATTGGCTAAGGAAGGAGCACAAAAAGAACAGCCTGATGTGCCCGTTACATTCCACCAACAGAAAAGAATGATCAAATCTGTCAGAAAGCCACCAACACCTGTTCAAGACGACTATCACGTTACGGATAGACCAGAACAAGTCATTATTCTGTGCCGCAGAATAGGACACAACAAATTACGCAACCACATGTATACACAATTCAAGATTGGTGAATCAGCCATGTACACATGTGGATTGGCGTCTTAGACAGCAGAGCACGTACTCAAAGATCGCCCAAAATATAACATATCTAGGTAAACCTTCTGGCCTTGAGAGACAACGGTGGAAGATAAACTATGTGGACCGCTGTGTGAACTAACAAAGACAGTTAAATTCATACAAGAAACAACATTGCCGTTATAGACATATTTCAAGCGAACGAAAGAAGAGGAGGAAGAACCTGTACTTCCCAAGACATCTCTTGGCATCCATCTGATTTGTTAAAAACAGCACCGATGAGAATTCGAACCTTTGACCGTTGAGCCGTTATGCAGACCTGCTACCCACGGTGCTACCCCGGCTCATGCTGTCCTGGTTAATTTTCAAAATGAGAAAAGGTCCTATGTATAGCACGTGTATTTATATTTGAATCCTATGATATGAGTGTGTGTGTATGTGTGTACTGTGCTGCGATTCTCTACGTGTGATCTATGGACAAAGACTGGAACATTTATGGAGATGTCCGTGTGCAATGAAAGGATCCTTTACGAAAAAAAAAAAATGCTGCCAACGACATTAACGTGGTCAGGATAAGATGTTCATTTCATACATGTCAGAACAACTGGACCACACGAAGTGTAGTCAGGGTAAAACAGAATAAACAGAATTGTTTTCTGTTGCATATCCTTTACAGGATGTCGCAGTCAACAGCAGCATGTTTTGCTGTTGCTATCTCTTGGAAAGCTTACGTTCAGTAGGTTGCCATTGCTTTCTGAACGACCCTTTCGTAAAACACCAAAGCACCGGTCTGATAAAAAGAATACCAACATACAAATGAGAGATTGTTGCGGCGAGAAGCTGTCATCAGAACAAACCCGCCGTAGCAGAAAACAATGATGGAAATGACACTAAAGTAACTACGTTACGGTATAATCACATTATGCTACCATCAGAAACATAAGTAAGAAAATCAGATTGAATAAAGATATATGGTACTTATCTCAACGGCTCTAAATGCACAACGGGGAGAGACCCGCAATATATAGGGAGACAGAGGGAAGGTGTGTGTTTGCGTAGTGGTGGAGTAGGTAGTGCCATATTTGATAGGAATATAGGCGTGAGCATAGTTCAGTAGAAAAAAATAAGCCGCACAATTATGAGGACGAAGAATGTCGATGATAGGGTGGGAGACTACGCGGAAAGATGGAAAGAGGCAGGGGAAGGTGAAACTTATAGTATATAACATGAGGAAGAACCAAAGTAGATGATAAAAATATGTGAACCTTGGAGTGAGTTGATAGTAGTTGCTTCTAGTGCTTATGAGTTTCTAGCAGTGTCAACGGGTCATGGTGCAATCGAGATGGATGCGTGATATTTTAATATGTATACACTTGTTGTAGTTGGGAGTATAAACATGCAAGAAACATGGATAGAGGACATCATCACCATCATATGCCATCTCGATAATCATGTGCGGTCAGGTTTCACCATCTCACATGATCACGAGAGTCGTGGATCAACTTTGTGTTTTTGTCTCGACCATGCCACGTGACCAACCCATCCAGATATTTACTTCTCTGCCTCCCTTTTGTTATTTTCCGTCAATCTTGCTAGAATTGAGGACAGGGTGAATGAATAAAAGTGAGTTGGGTAAAAGGTATAACTAAACTATTATACATATTTGTCATGCAGAATGAAGGGGCCTCTTATGCGCAATTTATTTCTGACTGTTTACTGTAAAACAGAGGCAGTAACAATACTTTGAGTGCAAAGTGTCGTCAATCCAAAACACATATACAGTTCCTCTTTATACCTCACCAATCGAGATAGCAAGGATGGGTAGTATACGGTGTCGTTGAAAGTATTTAGAATATAACGGCCCATGACCGACGTGACAAAGAACTTGTAGGTGTTAATTGCCATACAAAGAGGCATGACACATGATGAGATAGCCACGCAAACAAGAACATTCTCATCCTGGCACAAAACATTTCTTCTCAAAAACATTAAAAGCAGATAAGCAGAGTCTTATCACAAAGGAAACATTCAAGCTAATAGAAGAAAACAGAAATTTAAAACGACAGGGGATAGAAACAAATAGCTTCACCAAGAAAAAACAAAATGAAGAAAACACAAACGAAACGAGATCAAACAGAAGTGTAATCAGAGAAGACAAGACACAGTTTGTCATGAATATTTCGAATAGGGAATCTCGGGTTGCAAAGACAAGATGTAAACTTATTCAAGGAAATCACAACAGTGGCTGGCGAGTTCGGATCATCAATACATGTATTGAATGATAAAGTGCAATGCTGTAATCGACAGTATGGGGAGACAGCGGGAAGATGCACGGCTGCGTGCTGGCGGGGTAGGTACTGGCACGTGTGATCAGAAAATCGGCGCCAGCTTGTTCCAGCTGAAAAGGCGCACACTTAAAGAGGAAGGAGAATTTGAATCACGAAGACACAAATCATATATTGCATGACTTCTTGCCTGGCATATCTAGCTGTATCTCGTCAGGTAAATGCTGCAAAAATCACACAACATAAACTACAGCAATAACTTCAAGCAAAAGTATACAACACACACATTCACACAGTAATTTGAATTGTCTACCGCGGTAATGTTAAGCTGACTATCGTATTTTTTTTTTTTTGTTTGTTTGCACACAGTTGGTTCCTGCCTCTGCCTATTCAAACATGTGACCATTTTATGTGTTAACACACGAAACATATTGTCCCTATCAATCGCATGACCGGTTTACAAAATGTGCCGTCCAATCTAGAAGATTTGCGGTGTGTAGACTTTGCCAGGTTTTATTTTTCTGTCAATCCAACTGGGTATGTGCAGTCTATTTTTTATGTCTTCGTTATTCAAATTCACTACGAATAAACATTGTTTTGAATTTCGGAAAGGACGGAGAATTGTCGATGATGGAGTAGGACTACGTGGGAAGCGGTAGGTAGTGGTACATCATATATTCTAGACATATTCCAATTGATGCTGTGGAGAAATGTAGGAACATATGACGAAAAATACAGAAAATATGTCTGAATGTCAGAACGTTTATTAGATGAAATAAGGATAGCAATGCAGTATGGGATAAGGGAAGTCACCAGGGTGTGATGATATACCAGCGGGAGATTATCCAGACAGGAGGAGATTCATGCGTCTGTGTCTGTCATGCTCAATGTGTGAAGACGTGGAACATCGCTATTTAGTCCAAAGAATGGAAGAGAACAATCTACATCCCCCACCCCCTTTTGGCTAAGATCAAAGTGTAGTTATGTGAACTTGACCAAGCTCAGGCCACCTGCAGAGGCGGTCATCTGAATGACCCACGTGGACATGGAAACTTATGGGGCGCCTCTTGCCCGAGGGGAACCTTGAACCATTAAACAAAACACAACAAAAATTCACCTATAGAATGTGCATTTCATACTGACTTCTCATCCTTGACTTGGGAACGTAAATTACAAATACCCTAGAAGTAGGAATAGATTCGCATGATGACGAGTGACACTGGTAATAGGGAAAGCATATCCACAAGGAAATATCAGTCCAGTGCACTCCCCAATAATGGTAACTTCGAGAAGTAGTGGTTCGTGTATAGCTTCACTTCAGTTCAAAACGAGCGAGCGCAAAGAAAAAAAAAAATGCATAAACTGTCTTATCGTTGCACTAATGTGTTGCGTCTGGGGCTTAGAGCTAGTGAACACGGTTTGCAGTACCGACCTACCTGTGTACGGACATCGAACCCGTTATGTCGGCATTGCGAAACCTCTGCCCCGACATACCGAACTCGAAGTCAGCCGCAGCCGGTTTCGGAAGAAGATTCGTCATCATCAAGTGCCATGTCAGCTGGCGTAGGCATTCATGTCTCGCCACATAGTTCGGCCTTTGGTGCTGTAGATCAACCCTGCTGCTGATATTCTTCTTTGCCATCGTCCCAACCCACCCAGCATCATTTCGCATGGTCGGCCTCTACCTCTCTTCCCCTCGATCATTCCAGTTGCCACGATGTTCTCCAATGCCTCTCTTCTCATCACATGACCAAAGAAAGCTGTTTGTCTCCTTCTTATTGTTGTATATAATGTTCTAGTTTCTTCTTCTTCTTCTTCTTCTTCTTCTTCTTCTTCTTCTTCGTTCATCCGGAGTTTTTTTTTCGGATGTGATTGCGTTGTGCCTGTTTACAGCAGAGCTGCGTTCTTGCGCCGTTAGGCAGACACATCCGACTTCTGCGGGCATTTTTTGACTGGGTTAACCTCCCCGGTTGTTCTAGTTTCATTAGCCTCTTTCAGACAATCGTCGTTATTTACTCTGGAAGTCCAAGGAATTCGTAACATTCGATTTAGGAACCACATCTCTGTTGCTTCCAAGTTCTTTTTAATTTGTTCATTTACACTTCAAGATTCACTGCCATACAGCAAAACAAGTTCAATATAGCACTTCAGCACAGTTCTTACACTCAGTGATAGTGAATCATTGCAAAAGATACTTTTCATTTTCTGAAATGAGTTTTTGCTTGTCCTATTCTGCTCTTAATATATATTCTGCACCTTCCGCCTGATGTTATAAATGCCCCTTAGGTATATAAAATTATCCACTTGGTTAAGAATTGTTCCTTCTATTTCCATGGTCATATTTCGCCACCTCACATGATCACTAGAGTCATGGATCAGTTCTGTGTTTTTGTCTCGTTTATGCCATGGGGCCAAGCCATCCAAATATTTACCTCGCTGCCTTTCCCTTGTTCTCTTCCCCTCAACCTTGCCAGTTTTCACCAAGCTCTCTAGTTTATTTCTTCTCATAACGTGCCCAAACACATATTAACAGTCTACAGTATAATTTCTCTAATCAGTCAACGGTTTTCATTTATTTATAGTAAGACTTGCGCATTCTTTTTTTTCCTTCTGTCTGTTCAATGTAGCCTTTCATTCCATTTCCACAGAAACCACATTGCCACCGCTATTAGGTGTATTTCAGTTGTCTGCTCACAGTGCCAACACACTGAAGTAAAACTGCCTAGTTAATCACAGTCAATAAACTTAATTAAGCAATATGTAACTTACCAATTCATTACCATAGATAACAAAAAAATTAGTGTAAACAGCTGAGACATAAATAACGCTTTAACCTGTGTGGTGAATTAACACACAGAGAAAACAATTCTTGAGTATATCTACACAATCTGTTAGAGTTAATGTCCCATATGCCTGCGACCAATCTCGTCACAACATCACGTATGGCAATCAATCAATCAATCAATCAATCAATCAATCAATCAAGCAAGCAAGCTAGCAAGCAATAAGTCAGTCAGTCAGTCAGTCAGTCAGTCAGTCAGTCTGACTGTCATTCTGTCATTCTGTCTGCCTGCCTGCCTACCTGTCTATCTGTTCATCTACGTATTATCCCTCCATCTATCTGCCTGAACCCCACTCTTTATATATATCACACACACGCGCGCACGCGCACACACACGCACACGCGCGCACACGCGCACACGCGCACACGCGCACACGCGCGCACGCACGCACGCACACACACACACACACACACACACAAAACTCCGAACACCTCCATCTTAGAAAAAACGAGACACAAAAACTGCATATATAAACGATACCTTCTCGCCACCGCCATGGATCGTAGTTATTAAGCCTTTTTAAAGCACAATGTACCAAACTATCGTCTGTCAAGACGGAAAGGTGCCAATGAACTTCCCACGAGGAGACTATATTGCACCCTCACCCTGCAAGGCTCTAAAAGATTTCGAAATCTATCTCTCTTGCCGACTGACTGTTGTATGAATCTCCGTTATTATTTACCCGGATGCTGTCCCCTCTTGCGACATCTTGCACAAAGATTATTCCAGAATGACATTGGTTCTGAATGTATGCCTAACAGAAAATTCTGACTGCAAGAAGTCTGACTTTTGAAAGTTTGTGTTTGTTTTGTTAGCTCGCTTTGAGCTCAAGTGTAGTCCATACACATGAGACTTCTAGTGACAGACTGATTTGTGAGTGTAAATTAACTTTCCCTATTACCAGTGTCCCTCGCCATCAAACCAATCAATTCCGAACTCTGAGGTACTTGTAATTTACGTTCCCAAGTCAAGGAAGAGAAGTAAACAGTATCTGTCATTTGCTTAAGGGGGAGGGGTGGGGCGGCTAAGTGGTCTCGATGTATGGTGTCCGCCTCGAGTGCTGAAGGTCCTGGGATCTTCTTCTTCTTCTTCTTCTTCTTCTTCTTCTTCTTCTTCTTCTTCTTCTTCTTCTTCTTCTTCTTCTTCTTCTTCTTCTTCTTCTTCTTCTTCTTCTTCTTCTTCTTCTTCTTCTTCTTCTTCTTCTTCTTCTTCTTCTTCTTCTTCTTCTTCTTCTTCTTCTTCTTCTTCTTCTTCTTCTTCTTCTTCTTCTTCTTCTTCTTCTTCTTCTACTTCTGCATTCACCCTGAGAGTGTTTTTTTAAGGGGGTGGGTGGGGGGGGGCGTGATTGCGTTGTGCCTGTCTACAGCAGAGCTGCGTTCTTGCGCCGTTATGCCGACACAACCGATTTCTGCGGGAATTTGTTGACCGGGTTAACCTTCCCGGCGGTTTCGTAGGACATTTGACTCTCACTGTTGTGGTGTTATCCCCCATCCCAGCTGGCCCATTTAGAACAGCCGAAGACATAACAGTCAGCCCTCAAGGGAAGGCAGGGGCAGACCATGGGCATTCCCCGCCATCCAAGGAGGCTTCCATAACTGCAGAGCCGACACATAGTGCTCTGGTACTGGGCTCACCCAAGGAATCGACACGTCCTGCACATGGCTGCTTAGCCTCACTTCCGTATATTGGCCTTTCGTTCACCACAGGCTGTTCCTCAGGAAACCAGAAGAATGCAGTCTGCAGATGACATCCACACAGTGAGCTTTCGATTCTGACTTTCCACGTAATGGATTTGCTATCCAAGCAATATTCCATTTCGTGCCACTGGGGCGCTTTTTCCAACTTTGATGACGCCCACAAAATGAGCTTTTGAGTCGGACTTTCCACGTAATGGATTTGCTAGCCAAGCAATATTCCATTTCATGCCTCCGGGACGCTTTTGCTACCGACATACCTGTAGTATGAAGTGTGGCAGTCTAAGTACTTCTTCATGCACCTTTAGATGTCAACCTGAATGTAGTTAAAGTAAGCTGCGGTCAACTTGAGCTTGTTGATATCTCCATAGAGATTGGCCTCCAATGAAGCAGGTGTGGGCCAAAATATCTTTCTCTGTTCTGCATATATTGGGAACTCCTGCAGCAAATGTTTAGCTGTCGCTTTACCAGTTCCAAAATTACATCCATCGGTATCTCCTATCTTCAGTTTATTGAACAAATGGTATTTTAGCCTGTTATGTCCTGTGCGGAGCCTGAAGATTTCCACTTGTTCATTTCGATCGAGTTTGTAATATGCATCATCCTTCTGGTGGCCTGGATGCTCTGATTCCATTTGGTTCTATAAGTGCTTTTTATAAACCTCTTTGCCTCATTATAGGTAATGTCTATGTCAGGCTGAAGTAGTCGTCCGCCCTTTGTTGCTAGTCTGTCAGCCTCTTCATTTCCAGGTATACTGCAGTGTGATGGGATCCACTGTATTACAGCTTTTTTTATTTTATTTCTGGCATAGACCATGGAGTGCTGCTCTTAGGTCTGCTAGTTATGTGCTGTTTATGCTCTTTTGTATTGAGACAGCTGACTTTGCATCTGTGAAGATAGCTATTTGCTTCTCTTTACTTTCCTCCATCAAGAGCATTTCTGCTGCAGTTTTCAAAGCCTCTACCTCCGCTTTGAAGTTACTTGAAAATTTTCCAGTTGCCACTGACTGTGATTTTTTTTCACTCTATTTTTTAAATTTAGGAGAATTCCCGCTCCTCCATTTTCTGTTGAATATTTGGCAGATCCATCTGTATATGCATGGGTCCAATTGCTACTTGTTTAATGTTCTTTTATGTAGTTTAGAGCGATTTTTCGTCTTTCTGTTTCATTCTCAGTGTTCTTTTTCTCAATACCAGGAATGTTTTCTATTATCTCAGGCAGTTGCTGTTGTCTCCAAGCTGGAAACTTGTGTGCATTGTAAATGGGTTTGAATGTTGATATGTTAAGTATGGGCTCTGACCTAATCTTTCGTTTTGCAGTTTCTACAAAGTTGCTACGCTTCAGTCTTCTCTTTCCAAAACCATTAAACCTGTTATACATAGGGTGGTCTGTCAATCTTATAAATTTTTCTGCTTGTTGCTGGGCTCTGCTATATATTCTATCCTGCATTGGTTGTAAACAAGTGATCTTTTCTAGTTCATTAATAGGCGTTGTCTTCAGGCTTCCAGTTATAATCCGCATTCCTTGATTTTTGGACTTTTAAAGTTTGACTTAGCTGCTGTTGCCCAAGCTGCAATGCCTCACCCGTCCAGTATATAACTTCTTGAGAATTTTCTCATCTGCTCCTCACGTTGTACCAGCAAGCTTTTTCATGATTGCCATTCTTTGCCTTGCTATTGTTCGATTTTTCTCAGCCTGTGTCTTCCATGTCAGGCGACGATCAAAGGTCACTCCTAGGTAGTTTGGATTTTCTTCATGGCACAATATTTTTCCATTCAATACCAGCTTAGGTTGCTGAGTTTTATTTGAGAGGGAGAACACTGTGCATGTTGTTTTCTCCTCACTTATCTTCACTAGGCATGATTTTGACCAGTCCTCTAGCGCTAATAGGGCTTGCTGTATTCTGCTGTTAGCTGTACTAATATATTCTTCAGATGTCCATTTGGCTAGGTCATCTGCAAAGGAGGATGTGTGTACTCTGGCTGGAAAAAATTTCCGTGATGTCATTTATATATGCTAGGAATAATTTTGGTGAAAGAACTCCTCCTTGGTGGACACCTTGCTCCAACAGCATCATTTTCCTGGATTGTCCTTGTACTTTTATCCTGGAAGCTCTGTTCTGCTTTTTTTTTCCCTGTCGGGAACAAAAATAAAATACCAACCTGCATAGTTCACGGCGACTGCACTAGCCAGGCGGCCTTAATTCCTCAGGCTCAACCCCCCCCCCCCCACTCCCCCCTTGCCATACACTGCAAGGTACTATATTGGCAGTAAATGACAGTTTTGTCTCTGTTCTCAAGGTAGTGGCTGATTCATTTATTTTCCTACAAGCATGCATTTTTTTGCAGTTTTACTTTCAGTCCTTCCTTCCATACTTTATCAAATGCTTTTTCTAAATCTATCCAGACAGCTAGTGTGTGCTTTTTCTCTTGGAAGGCATCTTCTTTTTCCTGAGCTATATAGGTTATTTGATCTTCACGGGATCTATACATTATGAATCCTACTTGGTGTGGTATTATGAGTTGGTTTTCTTCCAGATACCATGTTAGTCTGAAACTGGTAATGCGTTCCATTATTTTCTTTTATTTCTTATTATTTGTTCGCTCGCTTAAACTCAAGCGTAGTCCTTACACACTGTTTAAAGTAGTAAGTGACTGAATTGACACAGCTAAGTAGACTGATAGGTCGATAGCCATGTGGTTCTTCCAGGTCGTTTCCTTTCTTTGGGACTAATATTATTATAGCTTCCTTCCATGCCTGTAGGACTATTCCTCTCTTCCAGCTGTAATTTAGGACTGCTAGTAGTTTCTTTTTTGCCTTAGTGCCTAGTCCTATTAGCATTTCATTTGTGATTCCATCTTTTCCTGCTGATGTGTTTTCTTTTTTAGGGTATTCATTGCCTGTTCCATTTCTTCCATTGTTAGATATGCCATCATACATTCTGCTGCTGTCTCTGTATTACTATGAAGTGTCTGTTCATTTTTGATTGCTTTCTTTTGTTCGGTTGTACGGGGGTAAGTTAATAAGTAGCTTACAAATGGCTGTAGAAAAATAACTCTTGAAACCAGTTTATTTTTATAGATGCACTGTCCCTTTATTTCTCAACATAATTTCCACCAACATTGACGCACTTATCCCATCGTTTTATCAGTTTTCCCAAACCGGCGGCATGGAACTGCGTGCTCTGTTTTCTAAACCACGTTTTCACTTCACATTCAACTTCGGCGTCATTCGCGAAATGTCTCCCACCAAGGTAGGTTTCCTGTTTATGCTGACAAATGTTTGTCCCGTAAAGCGGTGCATAGCTTGGTATAAAACGTTACGATGGTGAGTCAATAAGTAAGTCACACAGTTCTGTGGGATGGTAAGTCAATGAAAACAAAGTACGCAGTTCAATGCAGCCGGTTTGGGAGTGTTGATAAAACCATGGGATAAGTGCATCAATGTTGGTGAAAAGTATTTTGAGGACTAAAGGACAATGTATGTATAAAAATAAACGGGTTTCAAATTGTTATCATCGTTAATTATTTTTCTACAGCTCTCCCTATCCTTTGACTGTCCCCAGCCTACATGTAAGATAGCAGGTGTGTGTCTCTTTGTCTGGTCCCTCTCCCTTGACCTATCCGACATGGGAAACCCTACCAGTAGCAGGGCTACCGGCGGCATAGCTCTTGGGTCATTGGAACACGCAAGCCCCTCTACCACGACAAGGTGGAGAGACGTTAGAGGGGGTCCTGTGTTTAAGCCCCGGTGAGGGCCGGGATTTCTTCACGTGGACTTCTAGTAGCAAAATTTCCCTTGGTTTCTGGATAGCGCGATCGGACGCTCATATGTATTGTTGCACGCGTAAAAAAATCTCCTGGCAGTTGGAAATCGAAAAAAGAGTAGTCTAACGGCGCTGTCCTGGCAAAATTTCGAGTTAAAAATATACCCAAATTATTTTAGGATCCTTGCCGGTGCTACGGAGTTCGTGCACTGAACTGAGACTCTCCGGACTCAGGCTTGGGTTAATAGTAGAACGGAGCACTTACGTGTTATACCCGTATGCCGTGATGTTGATCCGTCGACTAAACTTAACTAAACTAATTTGCTTAGATTTCAAACTTCTGAAGAGTGCTTTCTGTCAACGTATTTGTTAAGCTTTGAACGTTTTGTAGAATTATGTCTATGTTTGCTCATTTATCAGCCTTTTGTCAAGCCGTCAACATTCTGTCAATGGTTGTGTATGTGTGTTAACGTACCGACAAAGGTTGTCCGTGTGTCAAGTCTTCAACCGTCTGTGAAAGTTGTCTATGTTTGACAAATCATCAACTTTCTTTCAAAGTGTGTCTATGTTTGCAAAACCTTCAACCTTCTTTCAAAGTTTGCCTATGTTTACCAAACATTCAACCTTCTTTCAAAGTTTTTCTATGTTTATCAAACATTCAACCTTCTGTCAAAGCTTTTCTATCTTTACCAAACCTGCAATCTTCTTTCAAAGTTTGCCTATGTTTACCAAACCTTCAACTTTCTTTCAAAGTTTGTCTATGTTTATCAAACAATCAACCTTCTGTCAAAGTTGTTCTGTTTTACCAAACCTTCAACCTTCTTTCAAAGTTTTTCTATGTTCTATGTTAGAGGCTTATCTATCCGTGTCCGTCTGCTTAACTATTGTCTCTATATCTCTTTGTCCATCTGCTTATCTACCGTCTCTATCTGTCTGTGTTCATCTGCTTATCTACCGTCTCTGTCTATCTGTGTTCATCTGTCTGTCTGTCTGTCTGTCTGCATAACATTCAATCTGCCTGTATGAACTTTCAATATTTCTGTACGAATCTTCAATATGTCTGTACGAACCTTCAATATGTCTGTATGAACTTTCAATCTGCCTGTCTGCAACTTCAGTCTACCTATATGGACCTTCAATATGTCTGTATGATCCTTTAATATGTCTGTATGAACCTTCAGTCTGTCTTATAGTCTGTCTTCAGTATGTCTGTATACGACTTCATTGTGTCTGTATTAGCCACTAATATGTCTGTATGAGCCTTCAATACGTCTGTATGAGTTTTCAACATGTCACATGAACATTTAGTATTTCTATATGAACCTTCAATGTGTCTGTATGAACCTCCGATATGTCTTTACGAACCTTCAGTATGTCTGTGTGAGTCTTTAATCTGTTTGTATTAGCCTTCAATCTGTCTATAAGAGTCTACAATCTGTCTATATGAATCTCCAATCTGTCCATATAAGTCTACAATCTCTTTATGCGAGTGTACAATCTGTCTATATCAGCCTTCAATATGTCTGTATTCTGTCCATATGAGCCTTGAGTTTGTTTGTATCAAACCTTCATACTGTCTCTATTTTCAAATTGTCTGTATCCAGCCGTCAACCGTGGGTTTGCAACGTTTAGTCTGTATCTTCACTTGTAGGTGTCACGCCTTTATTCAGCCTGTTTCATGCCCTTCAATCTGTTTATATCAACTTTCAGCCTGTCCGTGGCAGTCGTCGGACTGTCTCTATCCTTGCTTGGAGTCTATATCCTTTTCTCTTTGTCTGATCTATCTTCAGTCTGTCATTACCCAGCCATCTGTGTCCATCTTTCATTCTGTATCCGGTCGTCTGCATCTCGTTTTAAATGTATCCGTATCAACCTTCATTCGTCTCTAACCCGCCTTCTGTCGGCATTCAACCTTGAGTCTGCCTGTATCCAGTCTTTAACAGTCTTTATAGCTTCAGTCTTCAGTATCCAGCCATATGTATCCATCTTTCAGGCTGTCTGTATCCAATTTCATCCCGTCTGTATCCAATCCTCGACATGTCTGTATCCGCCTTCAGTCGTCTGTATCTAGCTTTCAGCTTGTTTGTATCCAGTCTTCAGCCGTCTGTTTTCAACTTTGTCTATCTGTTTCAAGTTTTCATCTTGTCTGTAACCAGTTTTTAATCGTATGTATCCAGCTTTCAATCTATCTGTATCCAGCCTTCCACCATCGGTATCCAGCTTTCAGTCTGTTTGTTTCCAGCCTTCTACCATCTATACCCAGTCTTCCACTTTCTGTATCCAGCCTTTCACCATATATATCCAGCCTACCATCACATATATCCAGCGTTCCACCATATATATTCAGCTTTCAGTATGTCTGTATCCAGCCTTTCACCATCTATGTCCAGCTTGCAATTTGTCTGTACCCAGCCTTCCACCATCTATATCCAGCTTGCAATATGTCTGTATCGAGGCTTCCACCATCAGTATCCAGCTTGCAGTCTGTCTGTATCCAGCCTTCTACCATCTGTATCCAGGCTGCCACTATCTACATCCAGCTTGCAATCTGTCTGTATCCAGGCTTCCACCATCTGTATCCAGCATACAATCTGTCTGTATCCAGGCTTCCACCATCTATATCCAGCTTACAATCTGTCTTCAGCCATCTGTATCCAGCTTACAATCTGTCTGTATCCAGGCTTCCACCATCTATATCCAGCTTACAATCTGTCTGTATCCAGGCTTCCCCATTTATATCCAGCTTACAATCTGTCTGTATCCAGGCTTCAGCCATCTGTATCCAGCTTACAATCTGTATCCAGCCTTCCACCATCTGTATCCAGCCGTCAACTATCTATATCCAGTTATCCAGTTTGCTCTCTTCCACCATCTATATCCAGCTTGCAATATGTCTAATTCAGGCTTCCACCATTTGTATCCTGCGTGCAATCTGTCTGTATCCAGCCTTCCACCATCTGTATCCATCTTCAGCAACTGTATCTAATTTTCAACCATCTCTCTGTTATGAGTGTGTTCAGCGTGTAGTCTCTCAACTCGGTCTGCCAAACACGAATGTGTACATACCGTTATCCGAAATCCCTGATGTTTATTCCAGTTGCCCGCTTGGTTTCTCCAGGCAGTTCGTATGTGCCGTCGCCCGTCTCTAGACCACACCCTGCGGACATAGCTAAGAGAATTGCCACAATAGGTAACTTCATGTCAAACGACAATGTCCCAGTATCTTATCGTCTTTTGTCAAGAGCTGCGCGACACGTCAGTCACTCACTATCTCCCGCCCATCAACTAAAGCCCCGCCTACTGTCACCCAGGATGTCAAATGATCGGCTCATATCACCGCCCTGTATTGGAAGAGAAAATCGCCTTGTCCAATCAGATCAATCGTTGACATTGATTCTGGGCGAGACTCTGAACTAGATTTCCCTATTCCGCATTCGGCGGCATTTTCGCAGCCTGTGACAAGCTTTTAGAACTGTCAAGTGTCCGCGGATGGCAGTGGCTGGTCGGGGTTTGACGTGAAGAGGCTGGACAACGTCTCAAATCTCCACTTGGGGAACACTAGCATTTTACTGGCAAATTATCAGTAATCACAAGGATCGGCTGCAGACAGCGGACAGCTTCAACTAGCAGCTTGCCTTGTCCCTATCTATCTATTCCGCTAGTTTCCCGACCACAACAGCCTGGGACAACACGACAGCAAAAATTAGCCATTTGATTGTTGCGTTTGACAGACGATCATAACCGTCTGGCAGGGCCCGGGTTGTTGGGCAGCCCCCCGTATGCTGAACCCTTGATTGCGGCTCGTTACCTGCCAATTTTCGCGGCCCTTCATTTCATCTCTAATCGTTCTTCATGTCGTCTTCAAGTTTGCTAGTGGATTAATCCCACCACGGAACAGGATTATCATCGGATTAAACATCAACAGGGATTTACGAGAGACCGTAAGTTGACCATTTACAAATATAATAGATTTTGTTGTCAGTCGGTTAGGTAAGGCTGCCTACATGTTCATGATTTATTCTATACATATATGGTCCACAGTTTATCTGTCTGTCTGATCAGTCTGTTTAAGATGGTCTCAATCTATATGCCAGTCTGTTTAAGATAGTCTCAGTCTATATGTCAGTCTGTTTACAATCTGTTTACAGATGGACTCAACCTGTCAATCTATCTATTTATTTATGATCTCGGCCTATCTGTAAATTTATTGACATTCTAATTACAAGCGGTCTAATATAAATCTGACTGCAATATGTCTACACATGGTCCAAGTATATGTGTAAATCTATTGACAAACTATATACACGTAGTCATAGTCTTGTTTCCAACGCCTTTACACTCTTGATATGATCTTAGTCTGTCCGTCAATCTGTTTACACATGATCGTAGTCTTTCTGTCAGCCTGTGTTCAAAATATGTCTACCCATGGACCTTGTCTATGTATCAATCATTCTTCAATCTATCTACACATGATCGTGAGTTATCTAAGTATCTGCCAATTTGTTTAACTTCTACTCAAGTTTCCAGTCTAGTACGTAAGCCTCTTCACTATCAATCTACACAAGTTTTAAGTTTATTCAGTCAGCCTGATTATAATCTTTTTTACATTAGATAAGTTTTCGGTGTACTAAATCAACCTGTTTCTATCCTTCTACACAAGTTCTCAGTTTATTACATCAACCTGTTTACAACCTGTCTACATAACATATGTTCTCAGGTTATTTAATCAACTTGTTTATTACAGTAGTTCTCTGTTTATTAGACCAACCTGTTTACTGTCTGTCTACATAAGTTCATAGTAAACTAAATGAACATGTTTACTATATCTCTACATAAGTTCTCTGTGTATTACCTTTTTCTATCTTTCTACACAAGTTCTAAGTTTATTAAATCAATCTGTTTGCAAACTATCTACATTACACAAGTTCTCGGTTGATGAAATCAACCCGCTGACAATCTATCTCTATAATTTCCAGGTCGTTTACATGAATCTGTTTACAATCTATATAAATCTATCCTCCGTTAACTATATTATATTCTATTTACACATGTTCTCATTCATTTCAGGAAGTTACACTATCTACACGTGTTCTTTTTACCATATTA
This sequence comes from Cepaea hortensis, assembly GCA_963921405.1. Classification (NCBI taxonomy): domain Eukaryota; kingdom Metazoa; phylum Mollusca; class Gastropoda; order Stylommatophora; family Helicidae; genus Cepaea; species Cepaea hortensis. The sequence goes on along the minus strand of OY992883.1, from coordinate 87,460,734 downwards.
AGATCATATATTTATTAAAATGTTCTAATTCACTCAATCGATTTTATAACTGTTCTAACTCACTCGATGAAGTCCATATTTGTACACCAAATTTCATTCACTCAATAAGGTTAATCTATTAACACATGTTCTCATTCGTACAGTATTGTCCATCTATTTACATCCGTTCTCATTCACACAATGGAGTCCGCCTGCGTATACATCTTATCATTCACTCAACGAAGTCCATCTACTTGTAAATGTTCTCAGCATAAATACCAGACTAAATATTTATAAATACAGTTAAATTGACCCCTTAACCTAGCCGTGTTCGTTCGTTCGTCCGCGCCCCCCCCCCCCCATTTTTTTTATAAAACAAAACGAAGCTTACACCTCGTTCCACAAGAGTATATAACTCAGCAGTATTGCGTTCATCATCATCATCATCATCATCATCATCATCATCATCATTATCATCATCATCAACAACAACAACAACGACAATAACGACGACGACAACAACAACAACAACAACAACAATCATCTGGCTCTATCTGCTTGATCCACCTTGAAGCCGATTCTTCCCCTTTCCTTTGTTGTTGTTGTTGTTGTTTTGGTTTAATTTTTGGTCCTTCTCTTTCCTTCTTCCTTCTACAGTTAATTTGTCTTCTTCTTCTTTCGTCCACTTGAAATGTATCTAAAACTACAATGTCGTCTCTTGTTTAAGTGTAACTGCCTTTTTTTTTAGTTCACTCCGTGGTCGACAGAAACATTTCATGGCGAGCCGTCGTGTCATCCTGAATTCTGTGGTGCGCCTCTTGGCTGGTTCCCTCTGTTTTCAGCACCTTTCCTTTGCTGCAGTGAACCGTAGTCTTACTGAACTTTAGATATGTATGTATGCACACACGTGCCATAGTCAATTTACTTCCAATGTTGTTTTCTTGAGCCGTGTCCATCATAACTACAAACTCTAACATCCACGACACAAAATTATGGTCAGATAATTCGCCGTCTGCATGCCTAAGGTAGGCTAAAATGGATCTCCGTATTTCTCAATTTCTCACGCCCCTCATTGAATTTGTTTGAGGGCAGTTGACAATGACATACCTGCGGAGGAAACATACCAACCCAGGCCTGATCCTGGTTCCACCCTTGTATGATTCCGCACACACGTTACCTTTCAGAACCAGTTTTGCCCAGACCTCTGTTTATGTGCTTGGAGAGGGAGAAAAATAGCCCTGCAACACATGGCGTATGGCACTTTAGTAATGCGTCGGAAGCCAAGTCTGTACACTGACTCCACTTCAATAGATGTAAGGCCCTTTTTAGGGCTCAGCTGACATGAAGACTTACAGCCGGGACTTGATAGTTACAACTCACAGTCTTCCAATGGATTTACAATCAGCCACATCACTTCAGTTTCAGAGGATGGGGGTAGTCTAAAGTTTTCTGTCAAGTCTGTCACATGTCATAATATGATGTTTCGTCCATACCATGTACTCACATTCTTTGTCTAGTTCATCACTTATTCTCACAGCCGCTGTCCAGTTCATCACATTTTCTCACAGAATTTGTCTAGTTCATCACATGTACTAACAGACTTTGTCTGGTTCATCACATGTTCTCACAGACTTTGTCTAGTTCATCACATATTCTCACAGACTTTGTCTAGTTCATCACATGTACTCACAGCCTCTATCTAGTTCATCACATGTTCACACAGCCTCTGTCTAGTTCGTCACATGTACTCACATACTTTGTCTAGTTCATCACATGTTCACACAGCCTCGGTCTAGTTCATCACATGTACTCACATACTTTGTCTAGTTCATCACATGTACTCACATACTTTGTCTAGTTCATCACATGTTCACATAGCCTCTGTCTAGTTCATAACATGTACTCACATACTTTGTCTAGTTCATCACATGTTCACACAGCCTCTGTCTAGTTCATCACATGTACTCACATACTTTGTCTAGTTCATCACATGTTCACACAGCCTCTGTCTAGTTCATCACATGTACTCACATACTTTGTCTAGTTCATCACATGTTCACACAGCCTCTGTCTAGTTCATCACATGTACTCACATACTTTGTCTAGTTCATCACATGTTCACACAGCCTCTGTCTAGTTCATCACATTTTCTCACAGAATTTGTCTAGTTCATCACATGTTCACACAGCCTCTGTCTAGTTCATCACATGTACTCACATACTTTGTCTAGTTCATCACATGTTCACACAGCCTCTGTCTAGTTCATCACATACTTTGTCTAGTTCATCACATGTACTCACATACTTTGTCTAGTTCATCACATGTTCACACAGCCTCTGTCTAGTTCATCACATACTTTGTCTAGTTCATCACATGTTCACACAGCCTCTGTCTAGTTCATCACATTTTCTCACAGCCTCTGTCTAGTTCATCACATGTACTCACATACTTTGTCTTGTTCATCAATTGTTCTCACAGCCTCTGTCTAGTCCATTACATGCACTCACAGCCTCTGTCTAGTCCATTACATGTTCACACAGCCTCTGTCTCGTTCATTACATGTTCACACAGCCTCTGCCTAGTTCATCCTTATTCTCACATTCTCTGTCTAGATCTTAACTTATTCTCACGGCCTCTGTCTAATTTATCACTTGTTATAATATGATGTTTAATCAATACCATATTCTCACAGCTTTTGTCTAGTTCAGCCCTTCGTTTTATCCTCACATGGAACAATTGTTTGGGAGTAACGGTGGAGCTGAAACTAGCACTTCTGCTTGCAGACCGGCAATCACGTGTTCCAATCTCCATAGAATTGAAGATCATTTCTCCCAGGGTACTCCAGCATACAATAGGTACCATACATTTCCATTGAAGTAAAGGCGGCCTGATTTATATTGACGACATAACCCACCGAGTTTAGACTGGTCTTATTTGACTAGCGACATATACACAACACGTTTTAGGACATGAAAAGCGGTCCTAAACTTTTTACTTAAGCCATTATTTTCCTCTTATATGCTCGTATTGAATCTTTACAATATCATCATTTCATCAGCGTATTATATCTTGTTATGTGCCCAAAATAATTTATTTATCGAACCCATTTAGTAAATTCTGTAAATTAGAAAATTTGTAGTTGGTTTAAAACTGCATTATTTGTCATTTTGTCGGTGAAATGCTGTTCGTCCCCTTTTCTTTATATCCATAATTTAAGGACGTTGGTTCTGCCTGTCGACTGTTTGTTCACAACATCCACACCATGTAGCAATGTAGGGTACAGGCTGCTTGGCACACCCTCCTATAGAATGAGCTCCAACTCTTAAATCCGATGCGTCGGCGTTCAGGTCGTTTGAACACTGATATGTTAGTTAGTTGTACAGGACGTCGCAGTCAACCTCAGCACTTTTTCGCTGTTTGTGATTTCTTGGCAAGTTTACGTTCAGTAGTTTACCATTGCTTTCTGAACGACCAGCACTCATTCCATTTTATAAAAAACCAACGTAAGACGGTCTGCTGCCAAATCATCCACAGCTGTGTTTCGAACGTGGTATGCAGGATTACTAACTGGACCGTAAGCCATTTTCCTCCACGCCGACTGAACCTGGACATAATAATAATAACAATAATAATAATAATAATAATAGTGATGATGATGATGCTACTGCTGCTGATGATGACGATAATAATAATAATAATAATAATAATAATAATAATAATAATAATAATAATAATAATAATAATAATAATAATAATAATAATAATAATGTGTCTCGAATCAGTTTCCTGCTAGCGGTCTGTGGTGACATAGCACCATCAAGTTTTGTAGGCCTGTGTGCACGAAGGTATAGGTGTAGGTGGTCAGTCTTCCCTCACTTTCGCAGATGACGAGCCCTGGCATGTGCCCATGACATTACTAGCACAATTCGCTATCAACAACTCTAGCTAACCCGCTAAACCATGTATTGCCTTGTAGCAGTTCCCTGCTATTGTGCCTGTAGTGTGATAGCGCCATCACGTGTTGTTGGACTAGAGCCATTAAGACGAGGCGGTCAGTCTTTCCCTCACTGTGACAAGCGAAGAGTCCCGTCGTCAGTCACATGACATTACCAGGGTAGTTCGCTATCAACTTCGCAAGCGTGCCAGTCATGGACTTATACATCAATTGATTTGAGCCAAGAACCGACATCACTCCACACAGCACATTCTCATACTCGCTGCGCCCCCTCCTTCAACAGCCAAAGAAGAGTCACACTACTAATCGTTCCCACCACTATCTGATTGAAAGTTCTCCTGGTCTTCCCTCTCAGTTTTGATATTCTTCCAGAACCCTTACCGATCTCTCGCAGTCTTATGCTTTCCACAGGGGTTCTCAATCTGATATATCAGAGTGAACCTGGTTTAGAGACTTTCCTCCCGATCCGCTACCAAAGTATATCTCCACGGATCCTTGCTGCAGAGTTCTTCTTCCTTTCTCCAAGCTCCGGAAACAACAGGACGTGCAAGACCTGGTAGTGTTACTTCACATCTGCGGATAGGCATGTGTACCCAGGTCATGATTCAGTACAGAACATACAGATTTTCTGGGATTAAGTGTTTTTTTTTTTTTCATTACCCTCGCTCGCTTTGAACTCAATCGTAGTGCATACACACTAGTTCTAGTAGCACTGGACTGAATTTTGCGTGTGATTTAGCTTTCCCAGTTACCAGCGTCCAACGCCATCAGGCGAACCCACTCCGACTTCAGCGGTACTTGTAATTTACGTCTCCATGTCAAGGACGATAGGTCAACATTTTTGTCCAATTGTCCGGTGTAGGGGTTGAACCCCTAACCTCGGCAACAGCACACTGGGTGTTTAAGAACGCGTTTAAGATTTTCTGCCTCTAGATAGATTCACCCAAAGTAACAGGTCCTATCTACCGTGGGTAGGCGTCCCCCCCCCCCCCAATCAATGTTGCCAGAATGGCAAACTACTGAAGTAAACTTGCAAAGAGATCACAGCGGCAGAAATGCTGGTGTTGACTGCGATGTTCTGTATAAAAAGGATGTGCAAAAACAAACAAATGTTGCCAAAGCCTTAGGGCCTCTGTGATTTCCAGTTGTGAAATGTATAACTCGCACAGCTTGCTGAAGACGGCTTCCTGTTTATCGCCTTTATCCTAGAAGGCCAGGTAGTAAATCTCACTACCCAAGAGATCAAGAAGATGTGTAGTATTATCAGATACAATTCCCAACCCAAGACTGTGATCAAACCGGGAACCTTCCGAAGCTACGGCGTACAACACAACCTCTCGGCCCTGGCGATCTCTGTAATAGTAGCATATGTTCTTACCGCGCTCCTTCTCTCTGATTCACAATCATCATAAACAAGTGCCCTGTGGTAAGGCGTGGGCGGTCATGGTTCGCCATCTCGCACGGTCACCTGAGTCTCGAATCAGGTCCGTGTTCTTATCCCGACCATGCCATGCTGACAAATCTTCAAAGTATTGATCCCGTTGTCTTCCTCTTTCTCTCTTCCCATAAAGCTTGCCAGTTGTCACTAAATTTTCAAGCCTTATCTTCATAACATGTCCAAAAATATCTTGACTATCTACGTCTAATTTCTCCAATCAATCTCCGTGTTTCATTTGTCTCTTTACGGACTGTCTCATTTGGTTCACAATAGGTTTCTGTTTTGTTTTCTTTTAAAGTGAATCGTAGGCATTTTGTCCCTATTGGTGTAAATTCTCTGGATCAATTCTTGTCCGTTAGTGCTTGCATTGAATGCCCTCCTTCCCTGAAACGTGTGATATATGTTCTTCTGTAATCATATAACTGCTTGAGGGTGAGTAATTAACAGATTATGTGCTGACCAAAAAGTAGGTTTCGACCAAACCTAGATGAATGACGGAACATGGGAAGTACGGGTGTGTCACAGTTATAACTTGAAAGCTGTTAATATGGCAGCAGACATGCTGTATTATAATGCAATGATAACATTTCGGCGATAGATAAGCCCATGGCAGATACGGAGAGTCGCTTATGACTATGAATCATCCTATGGCAATGAATGAATTAAACAACGTGCACACTGGAGGTCATAGAGATGTGGCGACTGCAGAAAACAAACACAGAGATATTGAGAACTACGGTTGTTACAAGATCCGTTGTTACCCATCAAAGGTAGTTAGCTGTGTATCCTATACATGACATCGCATCCAACCCCAGCATGATTTAACTGTTTGAGATTTCTTGGCAAGTTAATGTTCAGTAATTTGCCATTGCTTTCTGAACGACCGGCACATACCATTGTATAAAATATCAGCGCAAGGTGGTCTGCTGCCAAATCGCTCGCCGCTGTGTTTCGAACGTGGTGTGTGAGATTACGAGATGCATTCGTATCAACTTTGCCCGCCACAGAGCCGGTAAATATTTCAGGTAAAGGTTTAACCCTTATGCTGGGACAATACCTGATCAGAGATACAGATTAAGATATAGAAATACGTGTGTGTTATGTCTCATATTTGCCTCAATTTACGAGTTGCACACACGATACAAGTAAGCAAGGGGCCATGTTACGAGCTTTAGCGAACACTGGGTGTATGATGCTAGACTCATATGTACAAAGCCAGTCGGCTCTCCGTTGGTGACATCGTCAGTATCGTGCATGTCGCCTTTACACATCAAGACATTTCCTGCCTTGACATGGGAACGTAGATCAATGTTAAGTAATCCGTCTCGATGCAGATTCAAACCCATGGGCCATTTTATAAGTGTCTATAAAACTCTCATTCTCTTTCTCGCCCTATCTTTTTAATAAATTATCTCTTTCTCTCTCACTATCTTTCACACAAACACACCCACACACACACTCTCGCTAATTTTGTCTCACTCTGACTCACATATACACACACGGAGCTAGGGAGAGAGAGAGAGAGAGAGAGAGAGAGAGAGAGAGAGAGAGAGAGAGAGAGAGAGAGAGAGAGAGGTCTGAGGTTGTGAGAACGGGCGATAGTGGGAATGAGAGAAAGTGAGAGATTGAGAGAGGGAGGGTGACAGAAAGTGAGCAAATGAGAGAGAGAGAGAGAGAGAGAGAGAGAGAGAGAGAGAGAGAGAGAGAGAGAGAGAGAGAGAGTAGTGAAAGAGTGAGTGAGTGAGCGTATGAGAAAGTTAGAAACAGTGATGGACGGTGATGTAGAGAGTGGCATACAGTGAATAAAGTGACAAAAAGAAAGCTGAGTAGGGGGTAGGTAGGTAGAGTGACAGAGAGGGAGAGGATGAAAGAGAGAGTAAGAAAGAGTGGGTGAGTGAGTGAGAAAGAGTGAAAGAGAGTAAAAGAGAGAGATAGAGAGAGCGAGGGTGAGAAAGAGAGAGAGATAAAGAGATAGAGAGAGTGAGGGTGAGAGAGAGAGTGAGAAAGAAAGAGAGAGAGAGAGAGAGAGAGAGAGAGAGAGAGAGAGAGAGAGAGAGAGAGAGAGAGAGAGAAGTAAGACTGGTAATTATCACATCCCGTGTGTATCGGATTAAAGTCAAATTGACTCTTCCGTGTCCACTGCCTGTAATTAATTCATAAACTACCTGGAGCCGCCGTCTTTAACAGTTACATCCAGACTTCGCCTGATTTATAACGTATCACTTTCATTGCACACAGACACCTTCACACATACACCAGGCTTCTCCTGTAGATCACACTGGAGGAATCGCATTTCAACGAAATACAAATTTGTGGTGGAATCCGAGAGGCCATTGAGACAGCACATAAAGGAATTAGCGGGTAATGATTGTCGCTCATAAACATAGACGAAAGAACTAGACAAAAGAGGACACACTAAACAACATCACAATTGAAAGCTGTAATTACTATACCGAGAGCTGAACATAGCCTCATTGTAGGAACAAGTGTACTTCGACGCTTGGCCAACTTGGCACACTTAAAATGGGCGTCTTTATTTGCCAGATGTATCATACACCTGATGTGTATCATAACCTATGTGTATCACCCACCTGATGTGTATCATCCACCTGATGTGTATCATCCACTTGATATGAATTATCCACCTCATGTGTATCACCCACCTTATGTATATCACCCACCTGATGTATATCATCCACCTGATGTGTATCATCCACCTGATGTGTATCATCCACTTCAACCCACAATGGAATATAGGCGCGATTCTCACATGGCTATTTTGCTTTTTGCGTCCGCTAGTTTTGAACCGTAGTCCCTACACGTGTTATTACCGCTAGTAGTTGTCTACTGGAGTGTGCACTGGACTGATCTTTGCATATGAGTGTCGGTCGTTCGGAAAGCACTGGCAAACTACTGAAAGTAAACTTGCCAAAAAAGAAATCTGCAACGTCCTGTAAAGGATATGTATCTAAAGAAAAAGAATTAGGTAACGGCGATGTAGAGGTTGAACCCGCTATATCGCCTTGGGGGCACGGGAAGTTTCATTACTTTCAGAACGAGAGGTCCAACTGACTGGTGTGTGACATGAACCCACTACGCCACCGTCATCAGAGAAAGTGTAACCTATCGGCCACGCCGGTCTATATATCAACCACGCATAGGTCAAGTGACAAACACGATAGACCATGATGTTAGGTCTAGCGTATACCCAACATGTGTGGAAATAGACTTGTTCCTACAGTGTGCATCTGTCGTCATTTAGGGGCGCCAGTTTCGAATCCTAGTGTGGCAGCCATTTTTTTTCCAGATATCCTTTTTCATAGGACATCGCTGTCAACACCAGTATTTTACTGGCATTGTCGATGTCTTGGCAAGCTTACGTTCAATAGTTTGCTATTGCTTTCTGAACGACCGATTCCCATACCAACTCGTTAAAACCCAGCGCAATGCGGTCTGCTGCCAAATCGGTCACATTTGTGTTTCGAACGCGGGTAAGCTGGCTTTCGAATCGCGCCCGTAAGACTTTCGCCATGGAGGCGGTATGGCAGCAATAGCTTTCAATGTTTACGATGTTTAGAATGTCCTTTTCTCTACTTTTGTCTTCTACTACTATGAGCGCCAGTTAATATATCTTAATTTATGTAAAGGTGAATCGTAGTACAGGGCACAAACTTTTTAACGTCAGCGAGGTTCCAAAGATGTGAATACTAAATTCACAAATGCTATCAATATAACAAATTAAAATCTGTAGTATGTACTTTATAGGGCGTTGTAATCAACCCCAGCATTTATTTTCTGTTTGTGATGTACTAGACAATGTTTGTTCTGATGTCAGCCATTGTTTTCAGAACAACCGGCATCTCATACCATCGAAATCAACGCAAAGGAATATGCTTCCAAATCGCCCACAGCTGATTTCGAACCGTCGACTCGGTATGACGGGGTGTTATAAAACTGCGCATCTCACTCTCCCCTAAGTCACAGCGCCTGTTAGAATAAATATATACAGAATAAATAATGGAGCAGGGCGTTTCTGTAGACTTGATAGAGAACTGGAAGGCAGTGGTGGGCAGACATGCCAGGGGCGTCTACGGAACTGTTGCGCATGTGGTTGTTGGTTGAACAGAGGCGGCAGACAGGCTATGTAAATAATTGGCGTGTGAGCCATTCGGTGGCCAAACACAGAACACGCAAGCAACCATGACTGACAACACAAGGCAACAGGCAGCGGTAACTGAATAAACAGACAACAGTACCTGAATACACAGACAACAGTAAATGAATACACAGACAACAATAACTGAATACACAGACAACAATAACTGAATACACAGACAACAATAACTGAATACACAGACAACAATAACCGAATAGAACACAACAATAACTGAATACACAGACAACCATAACAGAACACACAGACAACAATAACTGAGCAGAACACAAAAATAACAGATTTGTTGGTTGTACGAATCAACATCATAGCACTCCCGAAAAGCTCATAGATACTTCGACTCCCTCGGGAAATACCCTAATGTGCAGATGTTGATTATTTCACTAACGCCCTGCTGGATAATATCTCAGATCCGCCCCCTCACTCGCCCCTCCTTGCTGAAGCAACACTGAATCCAGAAAGAGTCATCCTTAACCGTTAGTGTGTCCTCAACCAGCAGTAGTTTATAGGTAGTCTTCAGAATGTCCTCATTGTCCGTCTTGAGTGTGTCAATTAACTGGCGCGCTCTAAGCTGACATTTGTTATTTCGTTCGCTCGCGAGTTTACCACACAGATACTACTACTACTACTGGTGTTTGTTCATCAAGAATGAAGATGACCATTCATTTCATCCAGTGGGGTTGAAAGTTTGCAGTCGTGAGTTCTAAGATGGCTGATAATTCCTATTTTGGCTCAAAATGTTCTTTGACAATGTAGGCAAAGAATGTTTGACGTTCCAGGAGGAGTATCTCCTCACAACTCTACTAGTAGCTACTCTAATTACTAGGTAGTGCACTGGGCTGATTATTGCGAGTAGGTTAGTTTTTCCTATTGCCAGTATCCCCCGCCATCAGGCGAACCCACTCCGACTTCTGAGATTCTAGGAATTTACGTGCCCAAGTCAAGGACGAGAAGTCAACATTTAACTCCAAATGACCGGTGTTCGGAGCGAAGCCCGCTAAACCTTTCAGCCACGTTGACTTCCAGGAAGCTAACAAATCCGTTGATTCATCGAGTTCAGAACCCACAGTGAATCGAAAAATAGCAAGAGCAAACAAGAAAGCGGAGAAAGACGGAGCCTTGACAATAAATGGAGGATAGAGTTGAGAACCCGAATTATTGTAGATCTGTGCTGCACCATATAAGGGTGTAAAGCACCATGTAAGGGTGTGCAATAACGCCGTAGGCAAGGGATTCTCAAACTGTTCAAATATGTTTCACTACAGAACCACGTTAATCACATGACACATGTTTTCTCTCTCGCTTTGAACTCAAGCTGAGTGCACACAGGTGCTACTACTTCTAGTGCACTGAACTGAGTCTTTACGTGTGGATTAGCTTTTCCTATTACCAGTGTCTCTCGCCATCAGAGGAACCCACTCCGACTTCAGAGATACTTGTAATTTACGTCCCCAAGTCAAGGACGACAGGTCAACATTTTAGTCCAACTGATCAATGTATTGATTGAACCCGCTACCTCGGCATCAGACGAAATTATCACCCCTTTAACTTCGTTATACAATCAGTAAGTACTACGACTACTTATAATGATTATATCTCACGTGAGGTGTGATAGCGTAGTGGCTAGACACTCGCCTGCGGGTCCGGTGGCCATGGGTTCGAGTGCGATTAATATATAACAATACGCGTCTGACACCATTTGTACAATGTGTCTTCAGGCGTATAAGAGGTCCTTAGCTAGTATTTTCTTATCTCTTACTCTCTGTAGTCTATCTGCACAACCTCTCTCTCTCTCTCTCTCTCTCTCTCTCTCTCTCTCTCTCTCTCTCTCTCTCTCTCTCTCACACACACACACACACACACACACACACACACCCATGCATCGTATGTGCGTAATTTTCTATCCAATTTTAATCAAAGAAGGCGCGATTAAAATACCAAGGGCTGTAACTGTCGTGTATTTATTGTCTGCAGTTATCGGCCGCCACTAGCCACCATGTTGAACATGGCGTCTGGCATGGACGGGCTGGAGCAGGACATGATGAAGCAACAGTCGGCCTTCATGGAGCTTCAGCAGCAGTCCGGCGGCATCCCTCACTCCATGGGCCACCATCCCGCCTACCAGATCCGCTCGCAGTACCCAGGACCGCATCCGCAGCACCATCAACCTCACGACTCGGTCTTTCCAGGTCATCAACATGGCCGCTCTTTAGGATACCCATTTGGAATGAATGGCATGTCGGCCTCTTACGGCACACCTCCGTCGCATCCATTCTCAGTGAGTCCCTATCAGACGCCGTCGCCGCCCAGAGATGGTGAGTACCCTGTGTGTTTCTGTGTGCCTAATGTGTGACTCTTGTTTGAAATAGGTCGGCTCGATAGAGGTTCTTGTAGTTTTTGCTATTGTTGTTGCCATGACCATTATCGTCAACTTTTTGTGTTTGTTATTGTTGTTGTTCGCTCGCTGAACTCAAGCGTAGTCCATACACGTACTATTACTTCTAATGAACTGGACTGATGTTTTGCGTGTGGATGAATTAACTTTCCCTATTACCGGTGTCAGTCGCCATCGGGCGAACCCACTCCGAGTTCAAAGGTAACGTCGACTTTAAATTCATTCATGGTATAAATTTGTTGCGTATCCCTTACGGGACGTTGCAGTCAACACCAGCATTTTCAGCTGCTGTTGATGTACTAGGCAAGTGTTGCGTTCAGTAGTTTGCCATTGCTTTCTGAACGACCGGCCCCTATACCTTTTTCGAAAAAACCAGCACCACCGTGTTTCGAACCCGGGTATACGAGCTCACAAACCGCGTTCGCAAGCCCTTAGCCACAAAAACCGGTATTCATGGTATGCCATCATCATAAAGCAAGTTCCGCTGCACAGTTTCGTTAAGCCTGTCGCTCAGTACATCCGACTTTGACAACAAATTTTCAGATTTGCCTTCGCTAACCATTGACTGTCTCCAGCCTAATTTCAAAGCAGCACATTTGTGTTTCACTTCGTCTGATTCCTATCTCGATCTGTCCAATAAGGCAGACGCTACCTGTTGTTGCTTACTTCCAGCATAACTCTTGAGGATCATGGGCACACGCGAGATCTGAAATACTTCAAGGGAGATACACTACATAAGGGATCCACGGTGTATAGCTGGAATTATTCTTACATATAAGACACCAGAGCAATGGTCCTCCACCTTGTTTGTGTGGCCCATGCACCCCTTCACCATATGTTCAGAATGTCATTATCTCACCCCCGCCCCCCTATTTTCATATTTCCTCCCAATAGATTCTCCCCACCCCTTCATAGTATTCGTAAAAATAGAAGCTAAATTTAATAACACATACTAGAACAAATCGTCTACAGACGTCTACATAAACGTGATTTGCCGGTCTTCTTACGTTATAAAACGAATTTCAGAAGGGGGAGATGTACAGAACCGAAAAGTATGGAAGGAAAAACCATAACAAGTGATCAGTTTTTGTATTAGTGCAATCTTTAAATAATCATAATTCCTCCCTGGAAACCCTAAGATTCCCTCCACTCCCCCCTCTTAGGTGGAATTCCCCACCGGTTGGGAACCGGTGCACTAGATGATGTTAAATTGTTGTCTTTTGTTTATCTCAATGTTCTTGCAATTCATGATGTCACGGCTGGCGGTTACTTTGTATATGGTTTCTGTGATGACTAGCTGTGTGTATGTTGTGTCTGAGAGAGAGAGAGAGAGAGAGAGAGAGAGAGAGAGAGAGAGAGAGCGAGAGAGAGCGGAGAGAGAGAAGAGACTTTGACGAGAGAAAGAGAAAGAGATAGAGAGAGGTTGGAGAGAAATACTAACGAGAGAGAAATAGAAAAGAAGAGATTGTAATATATAGAGCACGTGAAAGATACAGATAGCAGAAAAGGAGAAAGAGTGGGGAAAGAGTGGAAATAGGGAGGGAGGACAAGAGACAGACAGAATGGTGGAGGAAGAAAAGGAGTTTGCGGGGACGAGCGAACACGTGTGAAGAAATGAACAAGCAAATGTGAGAAATTAACGTCGCCTTGTCAGCCGTCGACAAAACATGCTCCGCTGGGCGCCAGACATCAAAGTCACGTCCAACAATACGCGGGCTGGTCGCAGTAGGTAGATTTGCTGCGTACTCATGTTGGGGGTCGCCGGTCCACGCCAGTTCACAGGCCGGACGCCCACTGTGGTTTGATAAGCCAATAAATCAGACAATTAAGTACTACTTTAATTTGTTCACGAGAGAAACCCCATTGTAACTAGTTCAAACTGTTTATTGTTGCGTCTGCCGCCTCCATTGTGTCATCTTCGCTGTCGCCTGTTTATATGTATTACAACATTGTTGTTAGTATTCTATTGTTATAATCTTAGCCAGAATTGATCGCATGTTTGTGTGTTCTGTTGTTTGTTAGTAATAGTTATTTCCCGTCGAACATTTTATTGCAGCTTTCACCAGTGCTTTCGTCACTAATTTGCCGTGTTTGGATTCTGCTGTGCTTATGGCTTATCAAGCTTAAATTTTCTTTTCTGTGCTGTATCCTCTAATCTCTGCTGCAGTCCATTCCTCTTATCTCTGTTTCACTTCTTTCTTCTCATCTTTAATTAGGACCTCCTGTCTCATCACTGCTTCAGTCATTTCCTCTCATTTGTATTTCAGTCTATTTCTCTGACCTGAACTTCAGACTTTTTCCATCATCTCTGTCTGTCTTTCCCTCTCATTTCTCTTTCCTTTAATTTCATCATTAGTTCAGTCATTTCCTCTCATCTCTACCCCAGTCTTTTCCCCTTATCTCTAAATTCAGTCTGATACTTTAATCCTTGTTTCCGTCCTTACCTCTCATATAACTATAATAATTATCTCTTATCTCTAAATTATTCATTCGCCTTCCATGTGTGTCTAACATTACCCGTTAATCAGGTGTGTACAAAACTTGTTTTGCCTCAAAGATGTTTTCCCGGTAATTGACATGTATCCCCCTGATCTGCATGACCACATCGCCTACCCCAGTACTGACTAGCCTGTAAAATTACTAGTCTAGCACCATATATCCAATGCAAGTTAAGGCAGGTGAAAAGACCATAAACAGAGCGGGTCTCTCAGTATATAAAGGAGACATGGGGTTCTTAACATCATTCCAGTAGAGATGGTTCTTTGGAACTGGGTCGGGAGGCAAGTCTCTACATCAGCCTCATAGCCAAAGATACAATACCTTGTCAGGGCTAAAAAAAACCTGATTGGCAATACATCTGACTTAACTGTTGGCTGGCTGGTGAATCCTTTGAGAACTGAGTTTCAGCCCTTGATGGTCCATCACTTTTACTTAATGCTTCTAGCTTTTTAAGAGTGAAGATCTCGTCGGCGGTAGCAGTAGAGGTATTGTCCAGTAGCTGGCCATCACGGTAACTTGGAGTGAGACATAAATACTCAGTAGTGATCGGCTTAATCGCCCCGTTAATGTTGTGAGAGGGTGAAACGTTACCGCTTATTTGTATGGCACATGATGATGATGATGGTGATTGATCAGCTCTCGTAGACGAAGAGTAATTAAATAGAGATTAGACGACATTCTAGACAATATATATACATGTAAAGACATACGACAGGCTCGAATCCGGGTGTCGTCACTATTACTTTCAATGTTTATGTTGTCTAGTGTTCCTCTAATCTCTACTTCTTTCTCCTACGTCTATGAATGCCCATCAATATCTGTATATATTTCCAACGTTATCTGAACGGTCTAAACGGTTCTATGAATGCTCATCAATATCTATATATTTCCTACGTTATCTCTGTGATCTAAAAGGTTCTATGAAAGCTCTTCAATATCGGTATATATTTCCTCGGCTATTTCTGTGGTATACACGTTTCTATGATATATTTCCTACGTTATCTCGGTAGTCTAAATTTTCCCCACGAAACAATAATTCTGTACAAACAGAGGTTAAGTCTCACAATGCGCAAGCTATCTTAAGGCGCATTAAAGGGTCTTATGATTTTTCGTTTAGCTTAGGGGTAGCATAGATGTACATGTATTGTAAGAAGTTATTTTCATAATTTGCTTTCTTTACAACGATATCCCTACCCTGTTTATCAGCTGAGAACGCTATGGGATGGTAAATCGGGTAGGGATATCGTTTCAAAGACACCAAATTATGAAAATAATTTCATAAACCGGTGCTATGGTGAAGGCATTTCTAACGCGATTCGCAATACAGCATACCGCCTTCGAATTACAGCTGCAGGCGACTTGGAAGCAGACCGCCTTACGCTGGTTCATGAAATGGTATGAGCGTCGGTCGTTCAGACAGCAATAGCTAACTGCTGATCGTAAACTCGCCACAGCCACACATGCTGGGGTTGACTGCCACGTCCTCTAAAGGACATGAAACTAACAACTACTACTAGCTTGATGAATCTAGAGTAGAAAATCTGTGGGCACGTCAAGCTGGAATATATCATGACAGCAGGACAACTGTGGGGTAAGAGAGACAAAGGAAGGCACAGAGAAAAGATGCCGTGTAACGTGACTGAAGAAGATTTTATCAGAAACGATTGGCTATGTATGTAAAACATTAAACGACATTGGCACATGCAATAGCCTACGTTGGGGGTACGGTTAACAAAAAAAAAGTTAGTTGCTTACCCTTTACAGTACGTTACATTCAACCCCAGCATAATTTTACTGTTTGTGATCTTTTGACACTTTACGTTCAGTAGTTTACCATTGCTTTCTGAACGACCGGCATCCATACCATTTTATGAACAAACCCAAACGCAAGGCGATCTGCTGCCAAGTCGCCCGCCGCTGTGTTTCGAACTGCGATATGAGGGAGAACGAGCTGCGTCCATAACTCCATCGCCACAGAGCCCGCTGAGTACCAGACTAATTATATAATAAAATTATTATAATTATAATAATTTCATAGACAATCGGCACCGGGTGGATGATATGGTCAGTATCACACCGGTCATCTTTACACCCCAATATATCTCCTGGTACCCAGTTTAGGCTGGGTCAACCTGGGATCCCGGGTACATTTTAAACATTTAAATTCGCACAGATGTGAATCAAACCCATCGCTAACGTGCCGACAGTCGGGCGGCAGGGCGGATATCTGTGTACTAACAACACGGAGTAGACTATAAACAGATCGTGTACTTATTTAGAAAATTGGATCAATGGAAGCTGTAGAAACATTGTATAGGTTTCAGACCCTCCTTGGAAGCGTCCAGGCTTCAGAAGGCTCCTCTGTTGACGCACAGATCTATGATCATATTCAAACAAGCGAATCAAATATTTATGAAATGAAATCAGGTGAAGAGAAATAACGGCCGGAGAGCTCGTGTCTCGGGTATGCAAATAGAAGAAATTAAACGAACCTTTGACGAGAGATGACACTTGGAATCAATACTCTGACTGGCAGGGCATGTCCTACCTGGGTGCAATCGATTGTCTCTGTGTACGGTTCACAGTTTGTGCTTGCCGCGGGTGGGGGGTACACGGTGGGACGCTGGGTGCGGGGTGGGACGTTGGGTGCGGGGTGGGACGCTGGGTGCGGGGTGGGACGCTGGGTGCGGGGTGGGACGCTGGGTGCGGGGTGGGACGTTGGGTGCGGGGTGGGACGTTGGGTACGGGGTGGGACGTTGGGTGCGGGGTGGGACGTTGGGTGCGGGGTGGGACGCTGGGTGCGGGGTGGGACGTTGGGTGCGGGGTGGGACGCTGGGTGCGGGGTGGGACGTTGGGTGCGGGGTGGGACGCTGGGTGCGGGGTGGGACGTTGGGTGCGGGGTAGCACGCTGGGTATAGTTGGGGGACTAAATATGGGGTCTGATACAAGGTGTATGACGGGACACGAGATAGATGGTGGGACATAAGATATCAGTGTAGGGCGGTAGATACGCGGTGAGACCCTTTTAAAAATAAAGTTTGATTGTTCCTTCCTTCGTTATAGAGATGTCTAGGATATGTGAAAGAACACTTAACAACAAAATTACCATTGTATTCCATGCGACGGGCGTGTTTGTTGGGCTAATTGTGCTACTTTTGCCAAGTCTAATGTTCTCCTGAAGACACTGACCAGTGTGCTGTTGGGCGGGATTCTAGTTTGTCTGGAGCCTCTGATTTATACTTCTCTGTTTAAGTTTTCATTGTTTTAGATATGTTTACCTTTGCTGATTGATACACACTTTCTGTTAACAGTCTCTTACAGTCAGTTAGAGTTTAATATGATTCCTTCCCTGTGTGTGTGTGTGTGTATGTGCGTGCAAGTGCGTGAGCGGGACGTGCATAAAACCTTCTGTTTCACTATTTCTGTCTTTGTTTCGCTACCTCTGTCCCTTATTGTGATCAGTAGCAGTGTAATGTTGAATATATATATATATATATATATATATATATATATATATATATATATATATATATATATATATATATATATATATATATATATATATATTATATATATATATATATATATAAATATATATATATATATATATATATATATATATATATATATATCACTATCACATCACATACTCTTGGCAGGAAACTGCAATGGGACAATTCTATTAAAATATATTCCCCCCCCCCCCCGCGTTTCCATCCTGTTACAGCAGTGGTTCTCAACCTTTTTTGGCCCATTCCCACCATCACCATATTTTCAGAACGCCATTCCCCCCCCTTCCTATCAAAAATTTGGCCCGTTCCCCCCTTCACCGTATTTTCAGAACGTCATCCCCCCCCCCCTTTCATATTTCTTATCTAAAAATCCCCTCACCCCTACACAGTATACGTAAAAGTGGAAGGCAAATGTAATAGCATATACTAAAACAAGTCTAGACATCCACATAAAACATGATTTGTGGGTCTACTTACTTTATAAAATGAATTTTAGAAGGACGAGACATACATAACTGTAAAGTATGAAGGGAAAAACTATGTCAAGTAATCGGTTCTTGTATTAACACGATCTTGAAGAAATGGTCTTCATTCCCCCCCCCCCCTGGAAACCCTGAAATTCCCCCCTCGGGGGGGGGGGGAAATTCCCCACCGGTTGAGAACCACTGTGTTACAGGATATTGCGGTCAACATCAGCATCTTTCAGCTGTATGTTGATTCCTAGGCTAGATTACGCTCATGAGCACGCCACGACTTTCTGAGTGACCGGCTCCACACTCTCATAGTTCACTGGCGCGACTCGAACCACTTCGAATTCTCGTGCGCTCACGCCAACCACCAGAGTATTCGGGTTTACGGAGAAAGCTGCTAAATCCTCGACCAGAGAGACCGGCCTATTATAATATATGTATATTAATTTTCTTAAGGATCCTATGTAGAATAAAAACAAATAAACACAAAAACAGGGAGTTTGTAAAGTCTCACTACACTTTGTATGTAGAACAATTTTGAAAAATTAAATACATAACGTCATTAAAAATGTGCTAAAAAATTTATTAAATTAGTTACAATAGATGCCGGCTCCCTGGTTGAGGAGTTAGCAGCTTTATCGGTAATCCCAAATACTTTCGTGGTTGACGTGAGTGCACGAGAATTGGAAGCGGTTCGAGTCGCACCAGTGACTTATGAGAGTATGGAGCCGGTCGCTCAGAAAGTCGTGACGTGCTGATGAGCTTAATCAAGCCTAGGAATCAACATACAGCTGAAAGATGCTGATGTTGACCGCAATATCCTGAAACAGGATGGACACGCGGAAAAAAGAAAGTTACAATAGATACTGCTATGGTCTAACACTTTTTTGGGGAAGCTGGAAAGTATCGATGAAGCACTCAGTATAACTTATTCAACACATTTTTAATCTTAATACGATGAGGAGGATCAGTAAATCTGGCTATAAATCTCTCTTTCTCTCTCTCTCTCACACACACACACACACACACACACACACACATATATTATTTATAGAGCGAGAGAGAGAGAGAGAGAGAGAGAGAGAGAGAGAGAGAGAGAGAGAGAGAGAGAGATCAGCGTGGCCTAGTGATCCAATTCGCTTGTGATTAAACTTCCTTTGCGCTGACAGTGGGGGTTCAATGCTGGCGTCTCGTTCAGAAAGCAACGGCACGTGTAAAACTCATAAAATTGTCTAGTAAATTAACCTGGGATTGGGGTTGAGCGCAACCTCCTGCAAAGGACATAGTTAAGTATAGCATATCATCATCAAATGCCCTCTCAGCTGGTGTCAGCGTTCATGTCTCTCCACAGATCTTGGTCTTTGGTGTTCTGGATCAGCTCTGCTGATGATATTCTTCCATGCCACCGTTTCAATCCATCAAGTATAATTTCTTTTGGTCGGCCTCTGCCTCTCTTCCCCTCGATCTTTCCAGTTACCACGATGTTCTCCAATGCCTCTCTTCTTATCACATGACCAAAGAAAGCTGTTTCTCTCTTTCTTATTGTTGTATATAATGTTTTAGTTTCAATAGCCTCTTTCAGGCAATCGCTGTTAGTTACGCTGTATGTATGTACACATATGGCCAAGAGGGAGACAAAGAGATGGATCCCAGGATGGCTTGATCACGTGTCGTAACGGCGCCAAGAACGCAGACCTGGTCCGAGGCTGTGGATCGTGTGGTATTGCTAACCAAGATCACCGACACTTCCGGTTGGCTGAAGCTGATATATATAACATCTCTCTCGTATTACCCCCCTTTATCGTCAAGCTGGTTTTACCGTGATGCCATTGTGAACAGCACAATGCCAAGTAAATGAAGAGGGTTGGCAACAAGTTACACTAACGACAAAGCTGAGAATCGTTAAATGACTTAACTTGTCCCTTTGCTGTCAGTTCAAGCAGACATAAAACAGAAGTAGAGCAGCTCAAGTGATCACCCAAACAATGGCTAATGACCCGGACAACAATTGACAATTGCGCCGCTTCAAGCTGCACGCGCTGCTGATCTCGCCTGGGACAAGATGGCGGTTGTTTACTCCTGGTTTCACACTTCTATTCCAGACTGATCGGATTTCCTGACACAAGCCGATTGCCCAGTGAAATGGCGCGGTCACAGTTCACTTTCTCTGGCGTCTGCCGACACTACTAGGCAAATATTAGATCGCTCTAACGTTGTGTGTCTCCGGAACATGCTGACGTTATTTCCCCGTACCGTTGAGTATCTCCAGGAGAAGCTAATGTTATCTCCTCTTACCGTTGAGTATCTCCAGGAGAAGCTAATGTTATCTCCTCTTACCGTTGAGTATCTCCAGGAGAAGCTGATGTTATTTTCCCCTACAGTTGAGTATCTCCAGGAGAAGCTAATGTTATTCCCCCCTACCGTCGAGTGTCTCCGGGGTGTATTAATGTTGTTATTTCCTCCATTACGTTGTGTGTCTCCGGAACATGCTGATGTTATTTCCCCCTACCGTTGAGTGTCTGTAGGAGAAGCTAATGTTATTTCCACCTACCGTTGAGTATCTCCAGGAGAAGCTAATGTTATTTCCCCCTACCGTCGAGTGTCTCCGGGATGTATTAATGTTGTTATTTCCTCCATTACGTTGTGTGTCTCCGGAACATGCTGAAGTTATTTCCCTCTACAGTTGACTATCTCCTGGATATATTAATGTTGTTATTTCCCTCTACCTTTGAGTGTCTCCAGGAGAAGCTAATGTTATTTCTCCCTGCCGTCGAGTGTCTCCAGGAGAAGCTAATGTTATTTCTCCCTACCGCCGAGTGTCTCCGGGATGCATTAATGTTGTTATTTCCTCCTTTACGTTGAGTGTCCCCAGAACATGCCGATGGTTTTATTTCCCCATATCGCTAATTGCCCCCGGGACATGCTAATGTTATTTCCACAATATCATCTAGTGTCTTTGGAACATGCTGATATTGCCATTTCTCCATCCCGAGGAGAGTCTTCTGGGCACGGTTATGTTGTTATTTCCCCATGCTGTCTTATTTGACAACATTTTACATAAACGCACACACGAAAGGCTGGGAGACTCCATTTATTTGTTCATCGTTGTTATCATCATCATCATCATCATCATCATCATCATCATCATCATCATCATCATCATCATCATCATCATCATCATCACCAAGGACATAAAAATCGTCACCACCATAATCTGTTTGATCCAGCCGTAGGTTGAGTTTCGAACTCCACAATCTTGCCTAGCCAATTGATCTCCTTCTGTCGGTTTTAATGATGTATGATTTATTTCTTCTTCTTCTTCTTCTTCTTCTTCTTCTTCTTCTTCTTCTTCTTCTTCTTCTTCTTCTTCTTCTTCTTCTTCTTCTTCTTCTTATTATTATTATTATTATTATTATTATTATTATTATTATTATTATTATTATTATGATTATTATTATTATTATTATTATTATTATTATTGCGTTCCCTCGCCTTGAACTCGCGTGTTGTCCACACACGTGCTACAGTTACCGGTAGTTGCTGCTACCAGTGAGTGCACTGAACTGATTTAGCGTGCAAGCTAGCTTTCCCTGTTACCTGTGTCCCTCGCCACCAGACAAAATAGCTCCGATTTCTGAGGTACTTGTGAATTACATCCCCACATCAACGAGTAGTCAACATTTAAGTTCCCACATCAAGGAGCCGTCAACATTTAAGTCCCCACATCAAGGAGTAGTCAACATTTAAGTCCCGACATCAAGGAGTAGTCGACATTTAAGTCCCCACATCAAGGAGAAGTCCACATTTAAGTCCCCACATCAAGGAGTAGTCAACAAGTCCCCACATCAAGGAGAAGTCCACATTTAAGTCCCCACATCAAGGAGTAGTCAACATTTAAGTCCCCACATCAAGGAGAAGTCCACATTTAAGTCCCCACATCAAGGAGTAGTCAACATTTAAGTCCCCACATCAAGGAGAAGTCCACATTTAAGTCCCCACATCAAGGAGTAGTCAACATTTAAGTCCCCACATCAAGGAGAAGTCCACATTTAAGTCCCCACATCAAGGAGTAGTCAACATTTATGTCCCCACATAAAGGAGATGTTAATATTTATGTCCCCACATCAATGAGAAGTCAACATTTAAGTCCCTACATCAAGGAAAAGTCAACATTTAAGTCCCCGCATCAAGGAGAGTCAACATTTAAGTCCCCACATCAAGGAGAAGTCCACATTTAAGTCCCCACATCAAGAAGAAGTCAACATTTAAGTCCCCACATCAAGGAGAAGTCAACATTTAAGTTCTCACATCAAGGAGCCGTCAACATTTAAGTTCCCACATCAAGGAGAAGTCAACATTTAAGTTCTCACATCAAGGAGCCGTCAACATTTAAGTCCCCACATCAAGGAGAAGTCCACATTTAAGTCCCCACATCAAGGAGTAGTCAACATTTAAGTCCCCACATCAAGGAGAAGTCCACATTTAAGTCCCCACATCAAGGAGTAGTCAACATTTAAGTCCCCACATCAAGGAGAAGTCCACATTTAAGTCTCCACATCAAGGAGTAGTCAACATTTAAGTCCCCACATCAAGGAGAAGTCCACATTTAAGTCCCCACATCAAGGAGTAGTCAACATTTAAGTCCCCACATCAAGGAGGTGTTAATATTTAAGTCCCCACATCAATGAGAAGTCAACATTTAAGTCCCCACATCAAGGAGAAGTCAACATTTAAGTCCCCGCATCAAGGATAAGTCAACATTTAAGTCCCCACATCAAGGAGAAGTCCACATTTAAGTCCCCACATCAAGAAGAAGTCAACATTTAAGTCCCCACATCAAGGAGAAGTCAACATTTAAGTTCTCACATCAAGGAGCCGGCAACATTTAAGTCCCCACATCAAGGAGTAGTCAACATTTAAGTCCCCACATCAAGGAGAAGTCCACATTTAAGTCCCCACATCAAGGAGTAGTCAACATTTAAGTCCCCACATCAAGGAGAAGTCCACATTTAAGTCCCCACATCAAGGAGTAGTCAACATTTAAGTCCCCACATCAAGGAGAAGTCCACATTTAAGTCCCCACATCAAGGAGTAGTCAACATTTAAGTCCCCACATCAAGGAGAAGTCAACATTTAAGTCCCCGCATCAAGGATAAGTCAACATTTAAGTCCCCACATCAAGGAGAAGTCCACATTTAAGTCCCCACATCAAGAAGAAGTCAACATTTAAGTCCCCACATCAAGGAGAAGTCAACATTTAAGTTCTCACATCAAGGAGCCGGCAACATTTAAGTCCCCACATCAAGGAGTAGTCAACATTTAAGTCCCCACATCAAGGAGAAGTCCACATTTAAGTCCCCACATCAAGGAGTAGTCAACATTTAAGTCCCCACATCAAGGAGAAGTCCACATTTAAGTCCCCACATCAATGAGAAGTCAACATTTAAGTCCCCACATCAAGGAGAAGTCAACATTTAAGTCCCCGCATCAAGGATAAGTCAACATTTAAGTCCCCACATCAAGGAGAAGTCCACATTTAAGTCCCCACATCAAGAAGAAGTCAACATTTAAGTCCCCACATCAAGGAGAAGTCAACATTTAAGTTCTCACATCAAGGAGCCGGCAACATTTAAGTCCCCACATCAAGGAGAAGTCAACATTTAAGTCCCCACATCAAGGAGAAGTCAACATTTAAGTCTCCACACCAAGGAGACGTCAACGTTTAAGTCCCCACATCAAGGAGATGTTAATATTTAAGTCCCCACATCAAAGAGAAGTCAACATTTAAGTCTCCACATCAAGGAGACGTCAACATTTAAGTCCCCACATCAAGGAGAAGTTAACATTTCAGTCCAACGGACCGACACGTGGAACGAACCCACTACGCCGCAACCAGAAGAGACATTTTAAGCCCGTTAAACCTCTCAACCATGCCGACCCCCTAGCTATTTGTGAATCTTCTGGAAGATATAATTTTAATTCTGAATTCCGTGGCATTGACATTAAAGTGGTCGGGTCCTGAAAAAGGCTTACATCTACTGTTTTTTTTTGTTTTTTTTTTTCATATCCTTTACAGAACATCGCTGTTAACACCAGCATTTTACTGCTGTTGTGATCTCTTGGCAAGCTTACGTTCTGTAATTTACCATTGCTTTCAGAACGACCTGCTCCCATACCAATTCGTTAAAACCCAACGCAATGCGGTCAGCTGCCTCATCTCGCGCAGCTGTATTTCGAACGCGGATAAGCGGGATTACGAACCCCGTCCGTAAACTCCTCGCCGCGGAGACCGGCGCATCTACTATAGTCAGGTTAATATGGAAACCGCCCTTCTCACCCCGTAACACAGTACCATCTCCTTGCGGTATGTGTTTCAGAGTTGCCTTTCACTTTCAAAGCTCAGAAACCAGCACTGTATGCAGGAGGACCAGTACTTGAACTTCACATCTGCCAAGAGGTATGATGATCATTGGAACATTGGTCAAACTGGGGACTTAGTCTGGAGAAAAGCGTCACAACGAGGCGAATGCTCCGAGGTCTTGGCCAGTGTGAGAACGGAGCCTAGTCTTGCGATTGTCATTGCTCTTTATATCCTGTCTTTATAAGATTCAACAACAAGGCTTCGGTATGCTATGTATGTATGACCTGCCTCTGAAAATCTAGACAAAGATTCTTCAGTGCTCTGTATGTCTTGACTAGGGAAGCCTACACTAAAAATTTCGGTGCTCTGTATGTCCTGTCTCTGGATGTTTGAACAGTGAGCCTACAGTACTCTATATATCATGTCTCTGGATGTTTGAACAGCGAGTCTTCAGTGCTCTATAGATCCTGTCTCTGGATGTCTGGACAGCGAGCCTACAGTGCTCTATATATCCTGTCTCTAGATGTCTGGACAATACCCCTACAGTGCTCTATATATCCTGTCTCTAGATGTCTGGACAACACGCCTACAGTGCTCTATAGATCCTGTCTCTAGATGTCTGGACAACACGCCTACAGTGCTCTATAGATCCTGTCTCTAGATGTCTGGACAGCGATCCTACAGTGATCTATATATCCTGTTTCTAGATGTCTGGACAGCGATCCTACAGTGATCTATATGTCCTGTCTCTAGATGTCTGGACAACGAGCCTACAGTACTCTATATATCCTGTCTCTAGATGTCTGGACAACACCCCTACAGTGCTCTATATGTCCTGTCTCTGGATATCTGGACAACGAGCCTACAGTGCTCTATATGTCCTGTCTCTGGATATCTGGACAACGAGCCTACGGTGCTCTATATGTCCTGTCTCTGGATATCTGGACAACACCCCTACAGTGCTCTATATGTCCTGTCTCTGGATATCTGGACAACGAGCCTACAGTACTCTATATATCCTGTCTCTAGATGTCTGGACAACACCCCTACAGTGCTCTATATGTCCTGTCTCTGGATATCTGGACAACGAGCCTACGGTGCTCTATATGTCCTGTCTCTGGATATCTGGACAACGAGCCTACAGTGCTCTATATGTCCTGTCTCTGGATGTCTGGACAGCGATCCAACAGTGTTCTATATATCCTGTCTCTAGATGTCTGGACAGCGATCCTACAGTGCTCTACATCTGCTGTCTCTAGATGTCTGGACAGCGATCCTACAGTGTTCTATATATCCTGTCTCTAGATGTCTGGACAGCAATCCTACAGTGTTCTATATATCCTGTCTCTAGATGTCTGGACAGCAATCCTACAGTGATCTATATATCCTGTCTCTAGATGTCTGGACAGCGATCCTACAGTGTTCTATATATCCTGTCTCTAGATGTCTGGACAGCGATCCTACAGTGTTCTATATATCCTGTCTCTAGATGTCTGGACAGCGATCCTACAGTGCTCTATATATCCTGTCTCTAGATGTCTGGACAGCGATCCTACAGTGTTCTATATATCCTGTCTCTAGATGTCTGGACAGCGATCCTACAGTGTTCTATATATCCTGTCTCTAGATGTCTGGACAGCGATCCTACAGTGCTCTATATATCCTGTCTCTAGATGTCTGGACAGCGATCCTACAGTGCTCTATTTCTGCTGTCTCTAGATGTCTGGACAGCGATCCTACAGTGTTCTATATATCCTGTCTCTAGATGTCTGGACAACGAGCCTACAGTGCTCTATATATTCTGTCTCTAGATGTCTGGACAGCAAGCCTACAGTGCTCTATATCTGCTGTCTCTAGGTGGCTGGGCAGCGATCCTACAGTGCTCTATATCTGCTGTCTCTAGGTGGCTGGGCAGCGATCCTACAGTGTTCTATATATCCTGTCTCTAGATGTCTGGACAACGAGCCTACAGTGTTCTATATATCCTGTCTCTAGATGTCTGGACAACGAGCCTACAGTGTTCTATATATCCTGTCTCTAGATGTCTGGACAGCGAGCCTACAGTGCTCTATATATCCTGTCTCTAGTTGGCTGGGCAGCGAGCCTTTAGTGCTCTATATCCTGTCTCTGGATGTCTGTACAGCGAGCCTACAGTGCTCTATATGTCTTGTCTCTGGATGTCTGTACAGCGAGCCTACAGTGCTCTACATGTCTTGTCTCTGGATGTCTGTACAGCGAGCCTACAGTGCTCTATATGTCTTGTCTCTGGATGTCTGTACAGCGAGCCTACAGTGCTCTATATCCTGTCTCTGGATGTCTGTACAGCGAGCCTACAGTGCTCTACATGTCTTGTCTCTGGATGTCTGTACAGCGAGCCTACAGTGCTCTATATGTCTTGTCTCTGGATGTCTGTACAGCGAGCCTACAGTGCTCTACATGTCTTGTCTCTGGATGTCTGTACAGCGAGCCTACAGTGCTCTATATATCCTGTCTCTGGATGTCTGGACACAATGTACTTTGGTCATATTACACGTCACAGAGATGTGGAACGAAGTCATTGAAGGCATGGTTCCTGGAGAGCGTTAAAAACAAGATGGAGGATACGGGATAAGAAAGACAGCACGTGCCACGAAAATACCAGAGGAAGGTCGAATGAGAGGGTCTGTCTGGCGGACTGTGATACGAGCGACGTTCACTTCTGTCTCACAGGTTGTGTGCAAGTCCGCATGGCCGAATGGATAAGAACGCGTGTTCTTAAACACCCGGTGTGCTGATGCTGAGGTAAACGGTTCAATCCCTACACCGGACAGCTGGTAAAATGTTGTTCTGTCGTCCTTGACTTGTGGACGTTAATTACAAGTGCCTCTAAAGTCGGAGTGGGTTCGCGTGATGGCGAGGGACACTTTTAATAGGGAAAGCTAAGTCACACGCAAAATTCAGCCTATCACTACTATAAATAGTGTGTATGGTCTACGCTTGAGTTCAAAGCGAGCGAGCGAGCGCAAAAAAAAAAAGGGTTCTGTTCTATCCGGGTTCTCGTCTATCCAGGTTCTCTTCTATCCAGGTTCTCTTCTATCCAGGTTCTCTTCTATCCAGGTTCTGTTTTCTCACATCTAAGGTTTCTTGGAGGAGTTACTATTCAATGCTCTCATGCTTAAACTTCATGTGCTCTTATGGTGGAGTAGTGGGTTAATTCCACACACCTGTCAGCTGGGACTTAAACGTTGACTTTTCGTTTAGAAAGCAATGGCACCTACTCAACATAAAATTGTCCAGAGAGTCAACCTGGGGTTAATTACAACAACATGTAAAGGAATGGCATCAACCAGTAAATGTCATTGCGTAGGTTAGAACAAACGTAGGCTGGCAGGGAATGCACTTCTTTGTGGTAGATTACATATGGATAAGGGAGAGGTGGTCGAGCTCATGTGGGGCCCAGTGGAGAAGGCGGGGGAACAGATTGAGAACCCGTATGTGGAAAGAATTACATTGCGGGGGATCGGCGGGGGTTCTGGAAGAATCTCAAAACTGTCAGGGAAGACCAGGATAACTTTCAATCTGATAGTGGTGGGAACGATTAGTTGTATGACTCTTTGCTGTCTGTTGAACGAGGGGACGGAGCATGTTTGGGGATGTCCTGACTGCAGTGATGTCGGTTCTTAGCTCAACTCAACTAGAACAAAAGTGCAGAATCACAACAAAAAACAAATATCAGTAATCCCAATAGCAACACTAGTTTCACCACACATCAGCTAAGGAAAACATCAAATTCCAGAATAGAACGAAAGGGAAGGACATCCAGTGACTTTGTTGTGGCAGGATTACGCCTACGTTTAGTGTGCTCCCGCGGTGCGCTACTTGTAAACTTGAGCAGACGGGAAATTGGCAGCGAAATTAGTTGCAGTAAATCTGTCATAGCACCCAGGCAGGTATCGGGGGCAGGGTCGAATCCTTTGTCGCAAACAACTAGGGGGTGGCACGAGACGGGTGACCGACTGTTG
The DNA here is from genome assembly GCA_963921405.1 of Cepaea hortensis. Lineage (NCBI taxonomy): Eukaryota > Metazoa > Mollusca > Gastropoda > Stylommatophora > Helicidae > Cepaea > Cepaea hortensis. The sequence goes on along the minus strand of OY992883.1, from coordinate 87,431,950 downwards.
GAGGCATGTAATCTGACCCGACTCCAGAGGCCGGGCGGGAAGTGATGGATAATTTGATTTTGTATACGTTTCCCAACTTACTTTTGTAGTCCACTGATCTAAAATTCCAGATAGCACAAGTGGGTACCAAGTGGGCGGACAGATTGACTGAAATAGGAACAGACGGGCAGATGGGTAGATAGACAGGCGGACAATCAGAAGTGTAAATTATCAAAACAGGTCGGGTTCAATTAAGAAAATAGACATGCGGAAGTAGGAGAGATTCGAAAAGTATTTGACTGGAAACTTCTTCAGTAAGAGGAGTTTGAATAGTGGTTGATTGGGTAATTGGTCAGTTGGAGAAGTTGAAATAATATTTGATTGGGTACTTGGTAATCTGACTTACGACATCGTTTCCGTTTCCTGTGTGTGATCTTGGCGGTATAGGGCAGTTTGAGTAGAATAAATGTGTGTAGCCCATGGTCAATACAGGGCTAGAAAAACCACTACTGTTAGTTAGTTAGTTATCAGTTGGGGTATCTTCGTTGCACTCCGGACATGTCCATAGGTGCTCAGATCCTCCCCCCAGCATATGCATCCGCGTCCGGTGGCTAATAGTGCCAGTTCTGTGTTGGTTGACGAGGCGCTTTGTTTTCCCGATGTACCTCTCGCGTCTGGCTGTGCCGATTCTTACTCCCAGGTCTTTCATCCTGGAAAGCGATGTGGAATCACTAGCGTCAAAATCCTCTGTTCTCGCCATATCTTTAAGGGCGTTAATAACATCGGCACGATCCATGGGCTGGCCATCTACAGGGGGTGCAGAGCCAGCCAATTTATCAGCTCGTTCATTTCCCTCGACTCCCGCATGTCCCGGGACGAAGATGAACGTGACTTTGCGGACAACAGACTTCCGCAGCGACTCAGTCCACTGTCTACGTACAGATCCAGCTTCGACCTTCTGAATCATGCTCATTGAATCACTTAGTACACACACGTTGGTATAATTCTGTGATTCCAGCCATATGAAAGCCTGTGTAACTGCCATCACCTCCATCGTCATGCTGCTCGTGGTCATGGAGTGGGCACCACTGGATTCTTGAACGGTTCGGCCCGCTGAGCGGGCCAACCACTACTGTATAAGTGCTAATTGATGTTTGAGTGTTTATGTTTGGTCTACTGGCATCGCGGTCTGTGTATCTATATTTGGTGGACATGTGTGTTGGTGTATCAGCATCGGGGACATGTGTGTTGGTGTATCAACATCGGGGACATATGTGCGTGTGTGCGTGCTTGTGTGCATGTGTGTGTGCGCGCGCGCGTGTGTGTATGTGCGTGCTTGGGTGGGTGTGTGGATGTGTGTGTGTGGGGGGGGGGGGGTCTATCAGCACCGTGAATATTTGTGAATCTTTATTTAGTCTGCCAGCATCGAGCGCAATGATGTTTTTATCCATTTGTATTTTGTCTATCAGCATCGTGGGCGATGATGTGTTATCCAATTGTATTTGGTCTATCAGCATCGCGGACAAGGATATTTTATCCAATTGTATTTGGTCTATCAGCATCGTGGACAAGGATACTTTATCCAATTGCATTTGGTCTATCAACATCGTGGACAAGGATATTTTATCCAATTGTATTTGGTCTATCAGCATCGTGGACAAGGATATTTTATCCAATTGTATGTTAGTTAGTTAGTTAGTCGCAGTTCCAACTTCACAGCAACGGGTCGCCCCCATAATGCTCCGTTCCTGTGCCAGTGAATATCACACAAAATGCTCCCCACTGCCCAATGTGAAAAGTGGAAAAGACAGGAGTCTCGACAAACAACAGCTCGCACAGATATACTGTGCATAATGCCGCCGCCAGAATGTCAACACAATAGTCCCCCACAAAACACCCAGTTCATTTCTGATGGAATCGGCAGTCATTTTCCCATCTGGATGTTTCCTAGATGTTCACCCACAGTCCACGAAATACAGTTCATCGTCGATGGTAGTGGCAGTCAACCAGAAGCCCAGCAGCCACGCATTTCTGCATAAGGCAAAAACCGGTCAACTCTGGGACATAGCCATCTGCCATCGCTCCGAACATGCAGTCACGTTCCACAAGAGATCGGGCAGATTCAAAAGCATTTCACACGAAACTCACAGCTCACAGTGTCGCGCCATACACTCACTCAGTAGCAGGGCGACGGAACCATCAAGCCTCCTTAGTCGCCTCTTACGACATGCGTGGTAGGCTGCAGTGTTGCTATTCTTTGCTTCCCTTATGGGCCCCGGCAACACACTGGAGTATTATCCAATTGTATTTGGTCTATCATCATTGCGGACAAGGATATTTTATCCAATTGTATGTGGTCTATCAGCATCGCGGATAAGGATATTTTATCCAATTGTATTTTGTCCATCAGCATCGTGGGCGTGTGTGTGTGTGTGTGTGTGTGTGTGTGTGTGTGTGTGTGTGTGAGGTCGTATTTGGTTTATAAACATCGCCAACTGACTTGTGTGTATATATATATCTTGGGTCACCCAATACCATGGACAATTGTACGTGTATATTTGTGAGTCTTTCACCAGCATATGTTATGTGTATGCAGTACTTTGTTTTTCTGTGGTCCCCCTGCAATGAGAGTCGTCTCTATGGCCAACCCTATACGCATTTAAACCGTTGGGAACTTGTAACGTGCGCTGTAGACACTGCGGTTCTTGTAATTTACTTCCCCAAGTCAAGGACGAGAAGTCAACACTTTAGCCAAACTGACCGGTGTAGGGTTAAACTCTCGGCATTAGCACACCGGAAGTTTAAGAGCAAATGTTCTTATCTATTCAGCCATGCTGACCTTCGAAATATTAGAAATGATATCCTCTTGTAAGAAATCTATAGCCAGGGGCATATTTCACATTGGTATATTGTCGTTATTGTTGTTGTTGTTGTTATTGTTATTATTATTATTGTTACTGTTATTGTTGTTGAAAAATGTCGACAGGGTCGATTTCATCGCACCGGGTTTTATCCCATATGGCTCGGCCTCTTTCCGCAGCGCGGAAAGCGTCGCACCAAGCACGAACTCCGTAGCTCTAGCGACGACTCACATACGTCTCCGAAAAATTTAACTCGTGAACCGAAGGACGCTGCCCGGAATCGAACCCACAACCTTTGGAGCCCGAGTCAAACGGCTTGACCACTTCGCCACAGAGACTATTGTTGTTGTTACGGTATATTGTTGTTGTTGTTGTTGTTGTTGTTACACTTATCAATACATTAACGCCTGTCACCTCACGCTATAACCGAATAACACGTAAAAACACAGATAAATCAACAATTCCTAGAGACAATGGTGCTGCAGGGAGGGACTACAAGACATGGCCGTCACTCTGAACTCTTAGGAAAGGCCAGACGTACAGGTAATCAGACTGCGACTGCTACCATTAATATTGGGGCTCTTCGCTGGCTGTTAAAGACGAGGACGGAGTACGTATGGGAATGTCCTGAGTGATGTTTTTTGTCGTGTCTTGACTCAGCTCTTGCAGACACAGATGAAGGTGTCAATTAGTTGTTCCTGTCTTCCACATATAGTACAATGCTAACAGTAACAATGCCCTGATATCTACAAGGGCTACTAAAGGATTTGAACCTTGCAATTACATTGTTGTAGGCAGGCATGGTGCCACAGGGCATACTGCACGTGATCTACTTAACAAAATGAATGCGCAGTTAGTTACCCTCCCTACGCCACTATTTTCAGCGCCCACAGGATAGGCTGGGGACTTGTTTGAAGTTAATTATCTCTAGGACTTGGTGCAACGCCTACTTGTTTGTAGCCTTCCCTGAATCCAATTTTCTAGGTTTTGTTGTGAATATTGTCGATCGGGAGGTCGGGGAGAACCGGGGGATACCCGTTTGAGTCATTCACTTGGGGAAGTACGTGTACACGACACGGTATTTCAGTGTTTCTACAGTGAGTGTTTCTATTGGGAGTGGTGGGGGGAAAAAAGAGATGGGAAGACTGCAAGACTATTAATTGATAGCAGCGACTTTAGGATTTCCAGTAGGATAAATTAACGTAAATACCTGGATGGTTTGGCCACGAGACAGGAACACTGAGCTGATCCACGACTCTGGTGATCGAGTGAGATGGCAGAACATGACCGCCCACGCTTATCGGCATGGCACATGATGGATGGGTGGAAATTAACGTTTATAAAGTGGTAATAGAGACTTCAGGGTTTATACGGGAGTTATTTACACGTCTATAAAGTGGTAATAGAGATTTCAGGATTTCTACTAGGATATCTATTAAGTTCTATAAAGCAGAACTATGGCAGTTGCTATTGGGAGAACTACGTGTCCTTCAAGTACCAGAGACTGTATGGTTTCTACTAGGAGAGCTATACATCTATAAATTAGTACTATAGACTAGAGGCTTTCTACTTGTAGATCTATATGCCTGTAGTTGAGTGCCTACTGGGAGATGTGAACATGTTGAAAGTAGTTGAGGGTGTCTACGGGGAGATGCGCACATGTTGAAAGTAGTTGAGGGTGTCTAATGAGATATGTGCACATGTTGAAAGTAGTTGAAGGTGTCTACGGGGAGATGCGCACATGTTGAAAGTAGTTGAGGGTGTCTACTGGGAGATGTGCACATGTTGAAAGTAGTTGAGGGTGTCTAATGGGATATGTGCACATGTTGAAAGTAGTTGAGGGTGTCTACTGGGAGATGTGCACATGTTGAAAGTAGTTGAGGGTGTCTAATGGGATATGTGCACATGTTGAAAGTAGTTGAGGGTGTCTAATGGGATATGTGCACATGTTGAAAGTAGTTGAGGGTGTCTACTGGGAGATGTGCACATGTTGAAAGTAGTTACTGGGATATGTGCACATGTTGAAAGAAGTTGAGAGTGTCTAGTGGGATATGTGCATATGTTGAAAGTAGTTGAGGGTGTCTAATGAGATATGTGCACATGTTGAAAGTAGTTGAGGGTGTCTAGTGGGAGATGTGCACATGTTGAAAGTAGTTGAGGGTGTCTACTGGGAGATGTGCACATGTTGAAAGTAGTTACTGGGATATGTGCACATGTTGAAAGAAGTTGAGAGTGTCTAGTGGGATATGTGCACATGTTGAAAGTAGTTGAGGGTGTCTAATGAGATATGTGCACATGTTGAAAGTAGTTACTGGGATATGTGCACATGTTGAAAGAAGTTGAGAGTGTCTAGTGGGATATGTGCATATGTTGAAAGTAGTTGAGGGTGTCTAATGAGATATGTGCACATGTTGAAAGTAGTTGAGGGTGTCTAGTGGGAGATGTGCACATGTTGAAAGTAGTTGAGGGTGTCTACTGGGAGATGTGCACATGTTGAAAGTAGTTACTGGGATATGTGCACATGTTGAAAGAAGTTGAGAGTGTCTAGTGAGATATGTGCACATGTTGAAAGTAGTTGAGGGTGTCTACTTGGAGATGTGCACATGTTGAAAGTAGTTGAGGGTGTCTACTGGGAGATGTGCACATGTTGAAAGTAGTTGAAGGTGTCTACGGGGAGATGCGCACATGTTGAAAGTAGTTGAGGGTGTCTAATGGGAGATGTGCACATGTTGAAAGTAGTTGAGGGTGTCTACTGGGATATGTGCACATGTTGAAAGTAGTTGAGGGTGTCTACTGGGAGATGTGCACATGTTGAAAGTAGTTGAGGGTGTCTACTGGGAGATGTGCACATGTTGAAAGTAGTTGAGGGTGTCTACTGGGAGATGTGCACATGTTGAAAGTAGTTACTGGGATATGTGCACATGTTGAAAGAAGTTGAGAGTGTCTAGTGGGATATGTGCACATGTTGAAAGTAGTTGAGAGTGTCTACTGGGATATGTGCACATGCTGAAAGTAGTTGAGGGTGTCTAATGGGATATGTGCACATGTTGAAAGTAGTTGAGGGTGTCTACTGGGATATGTGCACATGTTGAAAGTAGTTGAGGGTGTCTACTGGGAGATGTGCACATGTTGAAAGTAGTTACTGGGATATGTGCACATGTTGAAAGTAGTTACTGGGATATGTGCACATGTTGAAAGTAGTTACTGGGATATGTGCACATGTTGAAAGTAGTTGAGGGTGTCTAATGGGATATGTGCACATGTTGAAAGTAGTTGAGGGTGTCTACTGAGATATGTGCACATGTTGAAAGTAGTTGAGGGTGTCTACTGGGATATGTGCACATGTTGAAAGTAGTTGAGGGTGTCTACTGGGATATGTGCACATGTTGAAAGTAGTTACTGGGATATGTGCACATGTTGAAAGTAGTTAATGGGATATGTGCACATGTTGAAAGTAGTTGAGGGTGTCTACTGGGATATGTGCACATGTTGAAAGTAGTTGAGGGTGTCTACTGGGATATGTGCACATGTTGAAAGTAGTTGAGGGTGTCTACTGGGATATGTGCACATGTTGAAAGTAGTTGAGGGTGTCTACTGGGAGATGTGCACATGTTGAAAGTAGTTACTGGGATATGTGCACATGTTGAAAGTAGTTGAGGGTGTCTACTGGGATATGTGCACATGTTGAAAGTAGTTACTGGGATATGTGCACATGTTGAAAGTAGTTACTGGGATATGTGCACATGTTGAAAGTAGTTACTGGGATATGTGAACATGTTGAAAGTAGTTACTGGGATATGTGCACATGTTGAAAGTAGTTGAGGGTGTCTACTGGGATATGTGCACATGTTGAAAGTAGTTACTGGGATATGTGCACATGTTGAAAGTAGTTACTGGGATATGTGCACATGTTGAAAGTAGTTACTGGGATATGTGCACATGTTGAAAGTAGTTACTGGGATATGTGCACATGTTGAAAGTAGTTACTGGGATATGTGCACATGTTGAAAGTAGTTACTGGGATATGTGCACATGTTGAAAGTAGTTGAGGGTGTCTACTGGGATATGTGCACATGTTGAAAGTAGTTACTGGGATATGTGCACATGTTGAAAGTAGTTGAGGGTGTCTACTGGGATATGTGCACATGTTGAAAGTAGTTACTGGGATATGTGCACATGTTGAAAGTAGTTACTGGGATATGTGCACATGTTGAAAGTAGTTGAGGGTGTCTACTGGGATATGTGCACATGTTGAAAGTAGTTACTGGGATATGTGCACATGTTGAAAGTAGTTACTGGGATATGTGCACATGTTGAAAGTAGTTACTGGGATATGTGCACATGTTGAAAGTAGTTACTGGGATATGTGCACATGTTGAAAGTAGTTACTGGGATATGTGCACATGTTGAAAGTAGTTACTGGGATATGTGCACATGTTGAAAGTAGTTACTGGGATATGTGCACATGTTGAAAGTAGTTACTGGGATATGTGCACATGTTGAAAGCAGTTGAGAGTGTCTAGTGGGATATGTGCACATGTTGAAAGAAGTTGAGAGTGTCTAGTGGGATATGTGCATATGTTGAAAGTAGTTGAGGGTGTCTACTAGAAGAGTTACACTACTGTAAAGTAAAACCAGAGACTTGATCTTATCTCCGTGAGAACAGCACGACCGTAAAGTAGTCCTAGAGACTTTAGGGCAGTGGTTCTCAACCGGTGGGGAATTTCCCCCCCCCCCCCCAGGGGGGAATTTTAGGGTGTCCATGGAGGTGAGGGGGGTGGGGGTGGGAATTAAGATCATTTCAAGATCGCATTAATACAAGAACCGATTACTTGATATTGGTTTTTCCTTCATACTTTACGGTTCTGTACGTCTCACCCTTTTGAAATTCATTTTATAACTAAGTAGACCCGCAAATCACGTTTTATGTAGACGTCTAGACTTGTTTTAGTATGTGCTATTAAATTTAGCTTCAATTATTACGTATACTGTGTTGGGGAGGCGGGAATTTATAGGGAGGAAATATTAAAGGGGAGTAATGACGTCCTGAAAATATGGTGAAGGGGGGCACGGGCCAAAAAACGTTGAGAACCACTGCTCTAGGGGTTCTACTAGGAGAGTTTCGCGTTTCTAAAATAGTATCAGATAACTGAAGTGTTCTTTCTGCTGGGGGAGCTGAACGATTGTAAAGTAGTGTTAGAGAGGAGAGAGACTTTTAGCTGGGAAAGTTGTATATCTGGGAAGTAATGAAGTAGTACTAGAGATTCCAGTGGTTTTACTGAGAGAATTACATGTCTGTGAAGTAATACAAGTAAACGAGGCGTGTCTTCTTCTTCTTCTTCTTCTTCTTCTTCTTCTTCTTCTTCTTCTTCTTCTTCTTCTTCTTCTTCTTCTTCTTCTTCTTCTTCTTCTTCTTCTTCTTGTTCTTGTTCTTGTTCTTGTTCTTCTTCTTCTTCTTCTTCTTCTTCTTCTTCTTCTTCTTCTTCTTCTTCTTCTTCTTCTTCTTCTTCTTCTTCTTCTTCTTCTTCTTCTTCTTCTTCTTCTTCGTCGTCGTAGTTCATCCGAAGTCTTTTTTCGGATGTGATAATGTGTTGTGCCTGTTTACAACGGAGCTGCGATACTGCACCTTTAGGCCGACACATCCAACTTCTGCGGATTGTGCAGTCTAGATCACCGAATAATGGTATTGCGCATGTATTTAGGATTGCATTAGTAACTAGTATTTCATCAAAGGAACACAGACACACAGAGAGTACATTAATGCAAGTAAGTTGCATAAATAGTTTAACAAAACTGACATACTTATAGGTTATGCATTACGGAGGGATCTCTTGGCAGGCAACTTCTTCCTTAGGCTTTCAACCAAAATCCATCAATCTGCCCTATCTTGTTCTATCTCCTGCATCTCCCTTCATGGGCTCCCATTATTATTCACATCACATCCAATACATAAATATATGTAAATCCTAACATGGAGATAGCAAGGGTTGGTAAGATACAATGCCAGTGAGGGCGTATGTAATACAACATAATATGAGATAGCACATCAAGAATAATTGTTACATTTTAATACACAACACAGCTTCTCTCTTGTTGCGCATGCGTGCCTCAAGATTATAGAGATTAGCCCAATTGTAGTATCTTGTATTCAATGAGCAATATTTTGAATGGATCAACGGAAACAGCAAGGATAAGTAGTATACTGTGGGTTTAATTGTGTTAGCAGTATTCACCACAGCATCTATCATTGTTGAAAAATTAAAAAAAATAAAGCGATATAGTAAGAAATATAGTGAATCTTTGTATGTACAAAAATATTAACAGATATATTTATTATTGGGGATAAATTATAGAAAGTGAGCAGTTTAGGTCGATGTTTACCGCTGACTGATATGGAAATGTGATGACAGATATTACAGAAAAACAAGCATTGCTCTGCGGAAACTAAAGCAATTAAAATGTTCATGGATTGAAACAGATAGACCAATGAAAGCCAGTGCAATGAGAGCAGGCGTGTTTCCTGAGTGTGAAACTGACACGTCACAAATCTGCTTGAAGGTGCATATGCGTTTTTGAATATAAGTGCTATAGAAAAGTGTTAACAATTAATTGGACGTAAACGAGAACACACAGATCTATTCAACAGGAACATAATGGTGAAGAAAATTGATTATTAAGACAATTAAAACTATGGGAAGTGGGATATTTTGGGGTATGTAAAAACAAATTAATGTCTGGAAAATGCAAATATGGGGAGAGGTGAAGAGGGGAGGCGTAGAAGAGGAAGGCTACAATATAGTTTGATCCAAGTTTCCGCATGATAGCAATAGAATCTGGGCATCTACCTTGTCATGGAGAGACATTTCGAAAGACGGTTATGTTGGAATAGTTCTGCCAGGACAAGCCACTGGAATCAAGCTGATGCCATGAGAACAGGAAGGCGGCTGCCTACCCCATCTCGTATGTCGTGACCTAGAATATACGAAGGCCTAATACTTCACACAACAGAGCCAGCATCTGCTATGGGACTATCCCTCATCATCATCATCATCATCATCAAGTGCTGGCGTAGTCGTTCATGACTTTCCACAGATCTCGGTATTTTTGTTTTCTGGATCAACGCTGCTGATTATATTCCTCCATGCCACCGTCTCAATCCACCCAGCATCATTTCTCTTTGTCTGTCTCTGCCTTTCTTCTCTTCGATCTTTCTAGTTGTCACGATGTTCTTCAAGGCTATCCTTAAATTTATTAAAAGGCGATCGAACGGCTATTTTTCCCCGACTGACTTCACTTTTTCCATAACTACAGACTGAGCCTCGGTTTGATAAAAATTGATATATGCATCAGTGTCTGTTAATTGGTTGTGCGCCGATGAAGGTTCTAGCCGAAACACACACTTTGTCCTTGTGATTGTCTTCATGTACAGCTTACAATTTCCGCCTTCCACCAATGCAAGCCGAAGTTGCTGCACACCGTGAGCTTTGAGGTGCACATCCAAGTGTGACGCACTTCTCTAGACAAAGGAACGAAGATGTCAATTATGGTTATTTCCCCATAATTTCTGGTAACCATCTTGTATGGCTGGGTCGAACCCAAAGCCTTTCTTGCGGGAACAATTCGCCAATACTGAGGTCTGAACCTTGACCCCCCCCCCCCCCCCACCCCCTCCCAGCACCCCCTCCACCCCGATAAGTCTGTGAACACATAAATGTTCACCACTGCTATAACGATTAGCATGTATAGGCAAAATTACAACAAATGGTCAGTTTATTGTTCCGTACATAATGCCTTTCTATCTCATTTACAGACAAAAGCCAAGTCGAGGACCAGCTGCGAATTAATGGGAAAGGAAAGAAAATGAGAAAACCGCGCACCATATACTCAAGCCTGCAGCTGCAACAACTGAACAGAAGGTTCCAGAGAACGCAATATCTGGCCCTGCCTGAAAGGGCGGAGCTTGCGGCCTCACTGGGGCTCACACAAACCCAGGTACGTGCATGCCATCTGTCACTGTCTGTCACTTGTCATGGTATCTTTACCATCGTATCACATGCTAACCCTTTCTTGGTCGCTTTGTCATCTGTCATTTCGATTTGTGTCATTTTGTCAGTTCAGGCTGATTTTTATCAGTACTGGTAATTTATGTATGTCATTTTGTCACAATGTCCAAGTTTACAACACACCGCGTATCTCTTTTTACGACTCTTCTTTATACGTATTGGTTCTTTGAATTGTCCAGATATTTGATTAAGTTGTTTAAGAAATGTCCATTCCTTATGAGTGTATTCTTACATGCATTAACTCCTTGAATCGTGTAGCACTAAGCGTTATTCATGTCTGATTTCGTTATATATACCTATACGTGTGTATATGCGCGGGCAATTTTATGTCCGTCCGTCCGTCCGTCTGTCTGTCTGTCTGCCCGCCCGCCCGCCCGTCGGAAGGTCCGTCCGTCCGTCCGTCTGTCTGTCTGTCTGTCTGTCTGTCTGTCTGTCTGTCTGTCTGTCTGTCTGTCTGTCTGTCCGTCCGTCCGTCCGCCCGCCCTTTCTGTCTGTCTGTCTTTCTTTCTTTCTTTCTTTTTATGTGTGTGTTATTTTACCAGCTGCTTATTTAGTGTTAACATTTTGTATACACACACACACGCGCGCTCGCGCACACACACAGACCTACAAATATATATCTGTGTACTTGTTATTATTCCAATTTATATGTCTGTAGTTCTTTTTGGAAAAAGAAAAAAAGAAAAACAACTATTGTTGCATTAGCAGTTTTCTGCTATGGCTCGGTGATGCCATAGGGCCGTCACTTTGTGCAGGCCTGGAACCAGGAGGAAGAGTCTTACCCTCACTGTGACGTGATGTGGTAGGGCTGTCACATTGTGCAGGCCTGGAACCAGGAGGAAGAGTCTTACCCTCACTGTGACGTGATGTGATAGGGCCGTCACATTATGCAGGCCTAGGGCCAGGAGGAAGAGTCTTACCCTCACTGTGACGTGATGTGATAGGGCCGTCACATTATGCAGGCTTAGAACCAGGAGGAAGAGTCTTACCCTCACTGTGACGTGATGTGGTAGGGCCATCACTTTGTGCAGGCCTGGAACCAGGAGGAAGAGTCTTACCCTCACTGTGACGTGATGTGGTAGGGCCATCACTTTGTGCAGGCCTGGAACCAGGAGGAAGAGTCTTACCCTCACTGTGACGTGATGTGATAGGGCCGTCACATTGTGCAGGCCTGGAACCAGGAGGAAGATTCTTACCCTCACTGTGACGTGATGTGATAGGGCCGTCACATTGTGCAGGCCTGGAACCAGGAGGAAGATTCTTACCCTCACTGTGACGTGATGTGATAGGGCCGTCACATTGTGCAGGCCTGGAACCAGGAGGAAGATTCTTACCCTCACCGTGACGTGATGTGATAGGGCCGTCACATTGTGCAGGCCTGGAACCAGGAGGAAGATTCTTACCCTCACTGTAACAAGCGATGGGCTCAGGCGCTGAACGCGCGTCGACCCTGCTCATGACATTACCAGCGTAGTTCGCTACCAACTTCGCTAGCGCGCCCGCCATTGGTTATTTTACCAGTTAATTTTACGATGGGTCGCATATACTATTTACAGGACATCGCTGTCAACACCAGTATTTTACCGCTGTTGTTGATTTCTTGGCAAGATTGCTCTCAGTAGTTTGCCATTGCTTTCTGAGCGGCCGGCTCACATACCCCGGTAAGTAAAAAAAAACGCGACCCGATCCGCTACCGAATCTTGTGCAGCTGCGTTACCCTACGTGGATATATGGGATTACAGAGAAAGACGTCGATCCCTTAGCCCGGTATAGTTTATTTTACCATCTGTTAATTTACCAGTTTAATTTACCATCTGTTAGTTTATCAATATATCATCTGTTATTTTATCAATTCACTATCCGTTTTTTCATCAATATATAGGTGTGGGTGTATGTGTGGGTGGGTGCGTGTGTATGTGGGAGGGAGGGGGTGTTATTTTACCAGTTTGTATATATGTTTTCGTTGATTATTTTATTGTATTTATTTACTGATTATTATTTTTAAATCCCACTTTATATATATCTTACTGGTTTATATTATATGTGTTTGTTAATTTGTCTGCTTGTCTGTTTTTGTTCTGTGTATTCGTTATTTTACCGGTTTATATTCTGTGCTTTTAATAATTTACCGGCATATACAAATAACCAGTTATTATTTGTGGTCTACCAACCGTCCTTTTTTTTCCCAGCGCACATGTGTTTTCAGTATCGCATTATCCATATATTTAGTTTATGTCATGTCATTTTTGTGTGACTGTAGATAAATGATAGCTATAGACAGTTCATGAACTAGGTAAATCGCTATAGGCAGTTCATAGGCTAGGCAGAAGATCGCAAAAGACCGTACACGGACTTAGTAGGTGCGCACTGAAGATAGTTCATGCACCACGTAGATGATCGCCAGAGACAGCTCATTGACTAGGTAGATATCGCTATAGACAATACATGGACTAGACAGAAGATCACTATAGACAGTTCATTGACTAGGCAGAAGATTGCTGTAAACAGTTCATGGATTAGACAGACGATTGCTATATACAGAGCTTAGGTTAGGTAGATGATCGCTATAGATTAGGTAGATGATTGATATTGACATTTCATGGACTAGGTATATGATCGCTGTAGACATTTCATGGACTAGGTTGGCGCTTTCTGTAGACGGTTCATGGACTAGACAGAAGATCGTTATAGACAGTTCATGGACTAACTAGATTTTGGATATAGACAGTCTATGGAAGAACTAACTGATCACTTTGCAACTTTCGCACTAATGTTTTCAATTTTCGCCTCCTCTGCATTACAAGTTTTTTTTTTTTTTTAGCATATCCTTTACAGGACTTAGCTGTCAACACCAGCATCTTTCAGCTGTATGTTGATCTCTTGGCAAGATTACGCTCAGTAGTTTGCCATTGCTTTCTGAGCGGCCGGCTCAGTATCCCGCAAGTCACGAGCGGGGGTCGAACCTCCTCAGCTCTCGCTCCGCAACGAGACTCTGCGTGATAAACGGGATTACAGAGAGATAGTGTTATAACCCCACAGCCAGAGAGACCGGCAGGCATTACAAGTTACCAGCACACTTTCCAACGCCGGTAGAACCATCTTGATCAAGTGCAAGAACAATAATTGTTCCGTCGATGGACAGCGATTTCACATTTTTTTTTTTTAATCACGAATAATTGGTAATTGCAAATATAGGCCGCAACTACGGGGCGGGCATGCTTGATGCGCAGGCAATTAGCTCAACGTCTACAGACAGCATGTTCGTCGATACTGCAGGCACTTGATAGTGATGATGGGAGAGAGTCCGATGACGAAATCACTCTTAAGGATGTGTGCAATGTAATGATTCCATTGGGGGAGGGGGAGGGGGGGGGGGGGGGTATGCCAGTTATGGTAAGGGGATGGTTTGCATAGTGATGTTGCTGGGAGGTTTTCTAGATAGACTAGCTAGATGTGTGTGGGTGGCGGGCGTGTGGGTTGATTCCCTACAACGGTCAGCTGACGCGAGAACGAATGCGTGGGCGGACACACAAACACGCTCTTACACACACTTACTAACACACGCTCATACGCGCACTTTGACACACTCATTTTAAGAAAGAGTAGTGGGGGGGGGGGGGGGTACGGAGTACGGAGTATTAGTTGAGTTGAGTGTCAGCAACAACAAACAAAATAAATCCTTCATCTCCACTCTGTCTGTCTGACTGTCTGTCTGTCTGTCTGTCTGTCTCTCTCTCTCTCTCTCTCTCTCTCTCTCTCTCTCTCTCTCTCTCTCTCTGTCGTTATCCGACCGTCTGTCTTGGTTTGGATTAAGCTCGGCCAAAAACAATCCCACCCCTTAATAGAATAGGGCGTTATTAGAGCGCGCGTTAACAGACACACACATACGCACACACACACAGACATAGACAGAGAGTGAGAGGAAGGGAGAGAGAGAGAGAGAGAGAGAGAGAGAGAGAGAGAGAGAGAGAGAGAGAGAGAGAGAGAGAGAGATAATATCATGGAGCAAGAAGAAGACAGTTACTGACAATCTGCCAGACCTGAACATTGAAAGGGAAACCACTGGATTATGAACCGCACTTGCCGAGGGGTTAGCAGCTATCTCCGCTAACTCCGAATACTCTCGTCACGTGACGCGACGAGAATTAGCAGTGGTTCGAATCGCAAAAGTGACTTATGAGAGTATGGAGCCGGTCGCTCAGAAAGTCGTGGCGTGCTGATGAGCGTAATCTAGCCTAGGAATCAACATACAGCTGAAAGATGCTGGTGTTGACCGCAATATCCTGAAAAAAAAAAAAAAAAAAAACTACACGCCCCGGTGGCTTGAAAACTGAAATACTCTGGCCACACTACACGTCCCAGTGGCTTGAAAACTGAAATATTCTGGCCACACTATGCGTCCCGGTGGCTTGAAAACTGAAATACTCTGGCCACACTATACGTCCCGGTGGCTTGAAAACTGAAATACTCTGGCCACACTACACGTCCCGGTGGCTTGAAAACTGAAATACTCTGGCCATACTACACGTCCCGGTGGCTTGAAAACTTAAATACTCTGGCCATACTACACGTCCCGGTGGCTTGAAAACTTAAATACTCTGGCCACACTACACGTCCCGGTGGCTTGAAAACTTAAATACGCTGGCCATACTACACGTCCCGGTGGCTTGAAAACTTAAATACTCTGGCCATACTACACGTCCCGGTGGCTTGACAGCTGAAATATTCTGGCCACACTACACGTCCCTGTGGCTTGAAAACTGAAATACTCTAGCCACACTACACGTCCCGGTGGCTTGACAGCTGAAATATTCTGGCCACACTACACGTCCCCGTGGCTTGACAGCTGAAATACTCTGGCCACACTACACGTCCCGGTAGCTTGAAAACTGATACTCTGGCCACACTAAACGTCCCGGTGGCTTGACAGCTGAAATATTCTGGCCACACTACACGTCCCGGTGGCTTGACAACTGAAATAATCTGGCCACACTACACGTCCCGGTGGCTTGAAAACTGATACTCTGGCCACACTAAACGTCCCGGTGGCTTGACAACTGAAATATTCTGGCCACACTACACGTCCCGGTGGCTTGACAACTGAAATAATATGGCCACACTACACGTCCCGGTGGTTTGAAAACTGAGTTACTCTGGTCATACTACACGTCCCGTGGCTTGAAAACTGAAATACTCAGGCCCCACTACACGTCCCGGTGGCTTGAAAACTGAAATACTCTGGCCACACTACACGTCCCGGTGGCTTGACAACTGAAATACTCTGGCCACTCTACACGTCCCGGTGGCGTGAAAAAAACAAACAGTAATGGATGATCTTGTTTCTGGAAGAAGAGACAGTAGTCTACCAGTACGAAGAAGGGTACAGAACGTTGACTGCACCGTGGGAATGAACACGCATGAGGCAATGATGTGTGTGAATGGGTGGGGGGGGGGGCGGGGTAGGGGGGGGATTAATTCACTACAACGGTCAGTTGGACTTAGCCGTTAACTTCTCGTTCAGAAAGCAATAGCAAACTACTGAACGTAAAATTCCTTATACAATCAAACAGGTTGGTCGCAACACTCTGCAAACGACGTGTCACAAATAAACACACATAGCATTGTCTGGCGCTCATGGAAGTGAGGAGAAGGAAGTAGAGACTAGAACACGCACTAGACAACATAAAAATTGAATGCTATAGTTACAATACTATGGGTGGTTATTTATGAACTGTCTTAGTGACCTCATAGGGTTCCCAATTTATATCCCTGTGCAAAAGACATGCAATATTGAGCGGAACGCGCACGGTGTGCAGAATCTCTTCAGCAGGCCATGGTTTGATTCGCGTTCTACAAAAGGACCTCCTTCCTGATGACGACTATTATCTTTGTACAGGCCTGGTGCATTTTAATGCGGCCATGCATTTCCCATTGATTCCCGCCGGAGTGCGTATTTGGTTTCGCAGCTGTAATTGCCTGGACTCAGCTTGCCCTTGTATCGTTTCTATCTGTCTATCCTTCTTCTATCTTACCTGCCAGATCAGTAAAACTCTCCATATGTCAGGACAGCAAGTTATATCTCAAATGTCATGTACCATTGACATTTAGCACAATACGATATTCCCGCCCCGAAGAGTGATTGTTCCTTTGCCTGCCGTTTATAAGGACTTGGCGCCAGCGACTGTCTGGATATAGTAACATTCCATTCTGTGTGTTTGCCTCGATTCTCTCTGTCGTCCACGAAAATGCCAACAATTATGTACTTAAGGCCGAGCGCTACCCAAACCTCAGAGAGAGAGAGAGCGCTTGCATTTCTGTAATGGCGGCCAATTATTGCCTGACACCGCACGACAATTATGGCCGACACCGGAAGCTGGAGGGTCGATGACTTGTTCTGTTGCTAGGTTTGAACCGCGAACGTTTAAGGTTGTAGAGTACTTGTTTCACCTTGTCTGTTTTAGCGGGGCCTTTGAAAAGGATTGTGGCTCATAAATAACAACAACACAAGCGCTTGACAAGGCTCGGGGAACATTTAATAAGGCCAACAGGGTCTGCATTATCTCCCTTTTCTATCTGAACACTTGCATTGGCCAACACTGAGAACTCGGCTGGGTCTCAGTATTGGAGCGCCTCACTTGTGTCTTCTACAACACTTGTCGATGTCTGTAACTTGGGGATAGCGAACGCAGTTTCAGAACCCCGACATAATGGGATCGAAGTCAGCCGCAGTTGATTTGGGAAGCAGGTTGCTTTGCGTTGATTTTCACAATCGTATGTTCTACGGTCGTTCAGAAAAGAAATGGCAAACTACTAACATAAAAATGCCTAGAAATTCACAAACAGCCAATAAATGTTGGGGTTGATTGCGAGGCCCTTTAAAGACCATGCAACTAACCATAACTTGTGTATAGTACACACACGAATGAGGGATATTGGGCAGTCAATGAAATAAATCATTAAAATAGTTAGGGATATAAGTGTGTCATATTCATGGACGTTCTTTTAAGCATTTTTCTAGTTAGTCAAGCGTTAAGTACATTTGTTCCTTCGACAATTCAGAAGCACAATTTGCATGTAAGAGTTGTTATCTGGCTACGGCTTTCATGGTTTGCGTTGTCTAGTCTATATTCCTATGTCAAAGTTGTTCACCTTGTTTTTGTATGTGCCCACCCATTTCTCCCCATGTAATGCACCACCACACAGTGCACAGACTACACAGCACCAGTGAACACTTAATAATCTTGATTTATGTGTTGGAAGCAATATTTATAAATATGTTTGTTTGTGCAGGTCACTTGTTGTTCAGCCCTTCTGTGTTACAAGTGCGATGAACGTATTTGTATAGTATTTATTTACATCAACTAACTATTTTGTCTTTGCTTATTTGTGTATGCAATAGTTTTCATGCCTATATCATGCTTCATACCTTATTCACTATCTGTCTGTCTGCTTGCTTATCTGTCTGTCTATATGACTGTCTGTCTGCCTGTCTGTGTGTCTACCCATTTATCTGTCTACCCATCTGCCTACCTGTAAGTCAATTAGTTTGCCTGTCTTCCTCTACTTATGTCTGTCTATTTGCCGATCGACAGATCTGTCTGTCTGCACCCCCCCCCCTCTGTCTCTCTCTCTCTCTCTCTCTCTCTCTCTCTCTCTCTCTCTGTCTCTCCTTCTCTCCGATTGAATCTTTTAGAGACGCATACACACCCTCACCCAGTATCACATACACATTAATACAATCATGGTCCGCGCATCACATGACAAACAAAATGGCGTCCAGACAAGAATAACGCTCGTTAGCCCACATTTGGTCGCTTGTTGATCGTCTGTCAACTCTCTAACAGGACTACCATCAGCTGCAGTCCACTTCATCGGCGCCTTCGTTAGACGAGCATTGATTCAGGGACTTTCAGGGTCCCGCCTTAGACAACATGCCCTCGACCTAGGCTCGCTCGGTTCGTTAACATCCACACGGAGGGAGGGTCCAGGCCGTCTAGAGAGATTGTTCATTCTTAGTCTTAGAATTATGACTTGATCTCAGATGATCTGACTGCATGGCCAACTTGAGTAGGTGATCACGACGCTGCGCAACTCCTATTGAACTTTTTGGTTTGTTTTGTTCTGTTAAAAAAAAAATTAAACGTAACATTTCTAAGTAAATATCACACTCATACACACACATATACACTACCACGCGCACACAATAACACACGCACATACACACACAAATGCTGGATTTGATTTCGACGTCCTGTAAAAGACATGCTAGTAACTTGTTCCGATTATACATCTTGAAGATCCCTTGGTACATCATTTTAAATTCCCCGCAAACAAAGGAATCCCGAGAGTTTCCGGGAATTCACGTAACATCAGCGTTGATATACTGTGCAACTTGTGTATGAGGGTAGGGCCGTTTTGTGTGGCATGAAAACCTCCGCAATATAGAATCATATAAATTGAATGTATTGTCGATCACTTCCGGTTGAGTGTGTGGTGGACTGCTAGACCGATCGATGGATTCAATAAATATTTCAGGGCTCAGAGGGTCCTCACTGTGGTCGGAGTGTACATATAGTAAGTGAAGGGGCCTTTACTAAGTGACATATAGTAAGTGAAGGACCCTTTACTGAGCGACATATAGTAAGTGAAGGACCCTTTACTGAGCGACATATAGTAAGTGAAGGACCCTTTACTAAGTGACATATAGTATGTGAAGGACCCTTTACTGAGTGACATATAGTATGTGAAGGACCCTGTTCCATCCATTCATGCTAATTGGGTATATGGTGTTACAGCTACATTTCATCGACCCAGGGGCATGGGGTCTATATCACGTGGATCGCCTTCACTTCCCAAGACACTTCCTGGTTCCCAGTTTAGGCTGGGTCGACCTGCGAGCCCGGATCAATTTAAATCATCCGTCTCCATGCGAACTCGAACCCTTGATCACAGAGCCGATAGGCCAGCGTCGAGCCACTGCTGTTATCCAGCTTGAAGTATGACTGGGTGAAATATGGCTGGGTGAAATATGGCTGGATGAAACATGACTGGATGAAATATGACTGGATGCAATATGGTTGGGTGAAATATGGCTGGGTGAAACATAATATGACACAATGATTTGGGACACAATATGATGTTACTAACACTGGACAAAATATAATGGTCCTGAGACTTGACAAAATATGATGGTCCTAACACTTGACAATATATGATGGTCCTAACACTTGACAAAATATGATGGTAAACCTCATACCCTTAAACTGAATCATAATGTATAGGAAGTTCAAAACCTCGTGACCGCGACTTATTACGAATTTTCTTAACAGATTCCAGCTGCGAGTGCCACAAAATAGCTATCAATGCAAATCATATAGGCAGTCATTGCCTTAAACACACTACACAGATAGACCTAAATAATGTTAGTTTCATATTCTTTACAAGACGTTGCAATCAACCCCATTATTCTTTGTCTCCTTGAGATTTTCTAGACAATTTTACGCTCGGTATATTGCTATTGCTTTCAGAACGGCCACGTACATATTATTGTTAAAAATCGAAATACTAAATCGTCTGCATCTAATTTTGAACCTGGTATGCGAGACAGTGAATTGAGCTCTCCACCTTTAGCCACGGATGCGGTCACGGCCAAAGGTAACGACAAAATCGGACATAGACACCGAATTGTATTTAATCGTGTATAGGTAGTCACAGCCAAGGAATCACAGACCAGGAGAAATGCATACGGGCAGAGATAGACAGAAGGATAGAAATGAAAGCAGACTGACGATGTTCCGCATCTCGTTAGCGATTGTTTGAGGAGTCCGGCTCTATGATTAGACCCAATCATAGCGGACGGACGAGCTTCACAGAGGCCGAGCAGCTCGGCAGTAAGGTGGGTCGGGACGCCGGGAGGGAGGGGGGTGGCATTCACGGGACGGCTTCTTCATCAGTCTCCCGCATCATCATCATCATGTGGAGGTGCTAGCGGCTGTCTTTGATGTGCGGTTTCCTGTATGATTCAACCCTGCTTTTATACACTAACCTGCAGTTTTCATTTACTTCCTGTCTATTTCTGTCTCTATCCTGGATGTATTCTCCCTTGCCCCAGACTAACCTTTTCTCTTTACTGTCAGTACATGTTTATCTCTCACGTTTTACATTGCCTCTCGTCCTATTTCTTTTGAAATATTTTCCTCGGGGCGTATGTGATGTTATAATTTCTTATGAAACATGTTTCAGTTAATGCATTGTTGTTGTTACTCTGTTATCGCAGTTAGTGCCATTATTGTTACTGTTATTATCATTGACTAAAATGTTGACTTCTCGTCCTTGACTTAGGGACGTAAATTACAAGTACTGCTGAAGTCGGAGTGGGTTCGCCTGATGGCGAAGGACACTGGTAATAGGGAAAGCTAATCCACACGTAAAATTCAATCCAGTGCGCTATAATTAGAAACATGTGTATGTACTACGCTTGTGTTCAAAGCGAGCAATTGCAGCAAATGTATCATGTTGTTGTGCCCGTTGTTTTTAATGCATTGTGGTTTTTATTCTGTTAACTCTATCAATGCCACCATTGCTATTGGTATTATCACGTTACTATGTTCTTTACTGTTAATCGTCTGTCCTTCTTAATCGTAGTTATTATCATTATTATTGTTATTATCACTATCAGTATTGTAAATGTAAAGCAACAAAGCAAGGGACTCTGTTCAACGGTCTTTGCACGCTACATAGTTTATGCTAACCCCATATTTGCATAGTCTAATCATTATGGGGGATATGGTCAGCAACACAACGAACGCATTTACTTCCTAAGACATTTCGTGGTACCAGTTTTCGGCGGGGTCAACCTGGGAGACCAGATCAATTTTAAAAATTTGAACCGCACCGATGCAGATCAAAGCCGCCCCAATGCGGATAGAACATATGACCAGTGCACTGGGCCGAGCTAAAATATTTACAGGAAGCCTGTTAACGGTGAATAACATGGGGGACTGCAGATATGTTTATATACTTTCAGCAAAATCAGTATAAAGAAAGTACGACGTGACGAGAACTTATAATTCGTTTGTGGTTCAATCGCTTAGAATCAGCCTGTATCTGTTTTGTTGTTTTCTGCAATATCTTCGGCAATTCTTGCAGGCTGAGTTTGACATCCTGGGTTGTTTCATCCGGCCACAACATAGGCCTCTCTGAGCTGTATTTGGTGACATGTTGTAGCACGCGTTCTGGCAGAGTTTGACATCTGCGGATGTTTCATCCGGCTATATCCGGTATTTGGTGACATGTTGTAGCACGCGTTCTGGCAGAGTTTGACATCTGCGGTTGTTTCATCCGGCTACATCCGGTATTTGGTGACATGTTGTAGTGTGTTCTGTAGTCTGAGGTGCTTGACTGCATGTCCACTGTGACACACTGTGATCAACTTCAGAGTTGATTGTAATTTACGTCTCCAAATCAAGGACGAGCAGTCAACATTTTAGTCCAACTGATCGGTGTAAAGTTGAACCCGCTACCTCGGTATCAGCATACCTGAAGTTTAAGAGCAAGCGCACTTATCCATTCGGTTAGGCCGACCTCCAGTATGTGATGTTTTTGTCTGGAATGCCAATCCACGTGTGTCCGTGGCAGGCTTGAACACATCTTAATTTAGTTGCATGTCCTCTACAGGACGTTGCAAGCAGTCCCATAATTTACCGTCTGTTTGTGATATACTAGGTTCAGCAGCTCGCCATTGTTTTCTGAACGGTCAGCGCTTAATGCTATCAAAATCAACGCACAGTGGTCTGCTTTCAAATCTCCCGCAAATGACTTCGACTCGGTATAACGGAGAATTGTGAAACTGCGCGTCTCACTACCCCCCCCCCTAAAAAAAAAAAACTATGCGTCAATCGTCACTGTTGTATAATATGTAGTTCCATTCACTTATTTATTCATTCAGTTACGCTTTATCTCTCTCTCTCTCTCTCTCTCTCTCTCTCTCTCTCTCTCTCTCTCTCTCTCTCTCTCTCTCTCTCTCTCAGCAAGAGCCCATGGTATGCGAAGGTCGTACCTCTTGTACTGTCAAGCAGGACTTGTCTCACCGCCGTTGTGATTTCTGTTGTACCTCGTCGCTCTGTCTATCTTCTCTTGTGTCGTCTTCTCTTGTTTGCGGGTCTGTCTGACTTGTCATCTTTCTCTCTTAATGTGTCTTGATTTGTCTCTGGGTCTGTCTGTCTTGTTTGGTCTTGTTTAGAATCTTGTCTCTCGATATATGTGTCCTGTCTTTTTTCTGTTAGTGAGTCTTGTATTTTAGTATATCGGTATTATTTTCTTTCTCAGTTAGTTTGTCGTGACTTGTATCTGGGCCTGTCTTCTCTTTGTTAGCATGTCTGCTTTTCTCTCGATACGCCTGTCTTGTTTTCTCTCTAAGTTAGTGTGTCTCGTCTTGTCGCTCGGTGTATATATATATATATACGTTTTTTTTTGGCGCTTGCTCGCTATGAACTCAAGCGTAGTCTATACACACTATTTATAGTAGTGACGGACTGAATTTTGCGTGTGAATTAACTTTCCTTATTAATAATGTCCCTAGCCATCAGGCGAACCCACTCCGACTTCAGAGGTATTTGTAATTTATGTCCCCAAGTAAGTCAAGGACGACAGGTCAACATTTTAGTCCAGCTGTCAGGTGTAGGAGTTGAACCGCTTACCTTGGCATCAGCACAACGGATGTTTAAGATCACGCGCTCTTACCCATTCAGCCATGTGGACCTGCGGTCTTGGTGTTAATCTGCTGCCTTTTTTATCGTGTCTCGATGTATCTACTCGTCTTAACTATGCTTTGTCTGTTTTGCCTCTCAATATGACTGTCCCTTAGTGTCTCTAGGTCAGTCTATCTCTGTGTTTCCCAATCGGACTTTGTGTATGGCCATTTCTATCTTATTGCTATATGTTATATTTGTCTGTTTCTTTGTCTGTAGATCCCCATGTACGCTAATACCTATTTATATATTTGTCTCTTTGAACGCCTCCATGTAACCTTGTGTCTGTGTCTGTCTTCTCTCTCTCTCTCTCTCTCTCTCTCTCTCTCTCTCTCTCTCTCTCTCTCTCTCTCCCACAAACGGGAAAAGTGACAGTCGCAAGCTTTCTATTGTCCTCCCGTCGCACTCCCTGCCGTGTGCCTCTTTCTTTCGTCCTCCCTTCTCCCATCTTCCGTTTCAAGCTGGATATTGATTGGATATGGATTAGATAATGGACTGTGGGATAGAGGGCGCTAAAAATGGCATGTTTTTTATGAGGGCATTACTATGAGAAGATATCCGGCTGTGCAGCCCTACATTATAGTACATTGTGTATGAGTTTTTCCCCGGGACAATTAGAAGGTTGAAGAGGGAAACATCATGTCCTGGGTTGAGATCAGCGAAAAGTAGAAATATGCTGTCAAGGATTTGTTGATATGTAATAATGGCGGCAGGTGAACATCCGGTTCAGCGCTCACCTCTGAGAATAGTCAGGTGAACACAGGAAATAAAAATGATCATAGGTTTTACAATAAGGAAAATCCATCTGACTATCCTTTGAGACACGTGTCCTCCCGTAGTGAGATCCCACCGTAGATGCGGTAGATGAAACGAATGTTGCGAGTTCCTTGGACTGCCAGAGTAACTAACGCCGATTGCCTGAAAGAGGCTAGTGAAACCAGAACATTATATTCAACAATAAGAATGAGATAAACAGCTTTCTTTGGTCATGTGATGAAAAGAAAGACATTGGAGAACATTGTGACAACTGGAAAGATCGAGGGGAAGAGAGGCAGACCAAGAGAAAAATTGTTGGATGGGTTGAGACGGTGGCATTGAGTAATATCATCAGCAGAGTTGATCCAGAACACCAAAGACCGAGATCTGTGGAGAGCCATGAACGCCTACACCAGCTGGCAGGACACTCGATGACGATAATAATGATGATGATGATGATGATGATGATGATGATGATGATGATGATGATATGTTGCCTTTAATGCTCTGCCGTGGGATCTCATAGTCCCTATCAACGCTTTTCACAGTCCACAAATCCAAAATACGAGGATGGGTCAGAAAGATGTGTACCACAATTATTATCTCAGCTAATAATAAAGATAGAACATTCCATTTGCACCAATTTCAGTTTATAATCTACTGAAGGTGTATACCAAATTGCACATACGAGATTAAGTTAATAAGTAAGTCACAAATAATAATATAAATTATGTTGCATGTCCTTCACAGGAAGTAGCAGTAAACCCCAGCATTTTCGCTGTTTGTGATTCCTGGGCAAATTTCACTTTCAGTAGTTTGCCATTGTTTTCTGAACGACCGGCTCCTATACCTTTTTCGAAAAAAACCAGCACCGCTGTGTCTCGAACCCGGGTATACGGGCTCACAAACCGCGTTCGGAAGCCCTTAGCCACAGAGATCGAAGTCACCAATGGCTGTAGAAAATTAACTAAATATGATAACAACTTGAAACCAGTTTACTTTTATACATACATTGTCCCTTTATTTCTCAAAATAATTTTCACCAACATTGATGCACTTATCCCATCGTTTTATCAGTCCTCCCAAACCGGCTGCATAGAACCGCGAGCTTTATTTTCATTTACCGACCATCCCACAGAACTGTGTGACTTACTTATTGACTTGCCCTCGTAACTTTTTCTACCCAGCTATACACCGCTTTACGGGATAAACATTTGTCAGCATAAACACTGACAACCCACCTTGGCGGGAGACATTTCGCAAATGACGCCGTAGTTGAATGTGAAGTGAAACGTGGTTTAGAAAACAGAGCACGCAATTCTATGCAGCCTGTTTGGGAGGACTGATAAAACGATGGGATAAGTGCATCAATGTTGGTAGAAATTATGTTGAGAAATAAAGGGACGATGTATGTTTAAAAATAAACTGGTTTCAAGTTGTTATCATATTTAGTTATTTTTCTACAGCCATTTGTGACTGACTTATTAACTTACCCTCGTATGTAAACCAATTCTTCTTCTTCTTCTTCTTCTTCTTCTTCTTCTTCTTCTTCTTCTTCTTCTTCTTCTTCTTCTTCTTCTTCTTCTTCTTCTTCTTCTTCTTCTTCTTCTTCTGCGTTCATCCGGATTTTTTTTTCGGACGTGACTGCGTTGTGCCTGTTTACAGCAGAGCTGCGTTCTTGCGCCGTTAGGCCGACACATCCGACTTCTGCGGGCATTTGTTGACCGGGTTAACCTTCCCTGGAAACCAATTCTAACCGCGACACAAGGCCAATGAAATGTCAGATTTGTGGTGTGCAAGGAGAGTATTGTTACAGAATTGTTGGCGAGTTCATGTCTATGCTTTCTCTATAAGTAAACGTAACGTGGCTATATGGACAGTGCAGGGTCTTTTTGGTTGGGATTGTAATTTTATTTATCAGCAGACAGTGAACTGAATCTACATTTATCTCTAAAAGCGCTTCATCATCATCATCATCAAGTGCCGTGCCGGCTGGCGTAGGCGTTCATGGCTCTCCACAGATCTCGGTCTTTGGTTTTCTGGATCAACTCTGCTGCTGATATTCCTCCGTGCCACCGTCTCAATCCATCCAGCATCACTTCTCTTGGTCTACCTCTGCCTCTCTTCCCCTCGATCTTTCCAGTTGTTACGATGTTCTCCAATGCCTCTCTTCTCATCACATGACCAAAGAAAGATGTTTGTCTCTGTCTTATTGTTGTATATAATGTTCTAGTTTCATTAGCCTGTTTCAGACAGTCGTCGTTAGTTACTCTGGCAGTCCAAGGAATTCGCAACATTCGTCTCAGGAACCACATCTCTGTTGCTTCTAAGTTCTTCCTAATTTGTTCATTTACATTCCAAGATTCACTGCCATACAGCAAAACTGGTTCTACATAGCATTTCAGCACTCTCTTTCTTACATTCAGTGATAGTGACTTATTGCATAAGATACTCTTCATTTTCTGAAATGCGGCTTTTGCCTGCCCTATTCTGCTCCTGATCTCTGTTGTACATCTTCCATCTGATGTTATAAATGCCCCTAGGTATCTAAAATTATCAACTTGGTTAAGGATTTTCCCTTCTATTTCTATGTCACATTTTGGTGTCACCATTTTCTTTGATATTACCATTGTTACTGTTTTCTTGATATTCAAGGAGAGTCCTTTCCTTGCACTCTCTGTTACTACAACGTCTAATAATTGTTGTAGGTCTGTTGAATTATCCGCCACCAATACTGTGTCATCTGCATAGCGATTACGTCATCAAAAATAAATAATAAATTGTCCCTATGTTTCCCTCTATATTAGTGTTTTCTCAATCTCTTTAGATAGCGGTGAGAAATAAAAGCCTTCACTGAAGGCTTTTGGAATTCATCATGACACCTGGGAGGCTGCAGCCAGAGACCGAAATTAGTGGCGTGCATCATTACGCAAGGGTGCAGTCATTTGTGAGGCAACCAGGACTGCAAGAGTTGTGAAGAAAAGGCAGGACAGAAAAACCACTGCAGGAAATCCCCCTCCAGAAACGTCAAGCATTCCTTGCCCACATTGTCAAAGAACATTTCGAGCCAAAATAGGCCTTATCAGCCATCTTAGAACCCACGGCTCCATACCTTCAACCCCACTGGATGAAATGAATGGTCATCATCATTCTTGATGGACAAACAACAACAGATAGCGGTGACAGTGTAAGGGGAATATGCTCTCTGTGATCTGAGAATAACACTGTTTCACCCGTGCTTATAAACTTTTTGCCTAGTCCATTTATCTTGTTTCACATAATCCTAAAATGTTTATCTATCATCCCCCCTACCACTTTTGCCGTCTTCCCCAATGCATTCACTGTTCTAACATTCCAGATACCATTTCTGGATATTTTCCTAGGTGAAAGGAGGTAAGGTGTCGATCCAGCCCCCTCACAGTTTTCTCTGCATCGCTTCATGCTTCTTCTAGGAAAAGAGCCTCTTTCTTCTTGGCTGGCAGAGTTATTTTTATTTCCATTTCTTTACATGGTTTTCATCTTGAGTTGGATTTTGCAGCTAAAATTGTCTACTAAATAAAGTCGCTTTAAAGTCGACAGTGTCAACTTCATTGCACCTGTTGTTTATCTCATATGGCTCAGTCTCTTTCCGCAGCGTGGAAAGCGTCACACAAAGAACGAACTCCGTAGTCTCAGCGACGAGCCCCAGGAGTCTCCGATAAAATTCACTCGTGAACCGAAGGAAGCGGCTCCCCAAAAAAAATTTTTAATTGTCTACGAGATAGTGCAGCCTGTCCCCCGCCAAGCTTCTTACGCGTCATTTATGATATGCATGATGGTTACAGTGCTATTCTTTGCTTCTTTTACGGTCCCCGGTAACACATTGGCAATAATCACGAAATGTTGATTCAATTCTAAGATGTTTAGTGACGAATCCGGCGGAGGTGAGAAATTGGGAGGGTACAAGTCTTCCCAAGTGCGAGAAAATGCAACCTAAATTCTAAATGTCATAGCAGGGTAGACTAGGCCCTATGCCTTAGTCGACAACTGATCTAGGATCGAAGCTCTGTCATTCTAAAAGCTAGAGCATTGCTTTGCTGATCAATCTGTAGCTTGTCTTGTTATAGATGTATTGGTGTTACCTTTCCTCTGGAGTAAACTAGGCAGGCCGAGAGAGGGATCTTGCTGCATGGGCAACACATGGTCTGTATATTCAGCACAGGCTTTGCGCTATGGAGAGGAAAGGTATAACTCCGTTTCCCCGCCATGGGTAGTAGTTATTATACCTTTTTTGAAGCACAGTGTAACAAACTATCGTTTGCCAAGACGGCGAGGTGCCAATAAGTAAGTAAACCAGTGGTGAAAGATTGTCAGAAGCTGTGTCACCAACATTGAATTCTTGTGTGGAGAGAGATGGTCTAAGAGAAATTAGCTCTATGACAAGATATTCCTATTCCCTAACGGTGCCCTAGGCACATTGGTTTGTTATGTGACCAGACACTGTCTACCATTATACTGAATTCTTGTGGGAGGAGAGAATTTAAATATTGAGCACAACCCACTACTGGCAACGCTGATCGTATTCCGGTATGAACCTAAGGCCTATCCACGTCAATATGGAAGCACTATACTCGAGTTTCGCTCTCGTTTGAGCTCGTCAGTAGTGAGGAGAGAATGTCTAAAATAAGCACTAACACTTGCTGTGTGACGAGATTTTCTCTAAAAGTTTCTCAGTTACATTGACTTGTTCCGTGACTAGAGATCATCTAGCATCATACATTCAACATTGACTTCACGTGACACAAAAGATCATCTAACACTGTGCCACGAACATAGCTTTCTTCTGTGACCAGTGTCTAACAATGTGTCATCAACGCTGCCTTGTTCTGTGACGAAAGATCGTCTGAAAGCTTCACCTTCCGCACAAAGACCTGTCTAAGAGCAAACTCTAGGGCCAGCAGACATTCACTTGACTTGTGTTGTTCTTAGCGGCAGTCAATCCGCGCCAGACGATCCAAGCAGATAGCTAAAATAACAGTGCAGCGTTAGCTCCCCCTGGGACGAGCAATCAAGGGATTTCATTGGGACCTCGACGATAACAAAGAGGATCAATTCATATTCCACATAAGCAAGACGGGGTGTGGAATGCAGAATATCCCGGATGAATGGCACACAGAATATCATTATCGGGTAATTATGGCGTAATGTGTGAATACGCGACGGTAAGACAGAAGAATGGTAGATAGATTGTAACGCTAATCAACTGTGTTGTGGGTTTCGGGTTGCTGTCGCTGTGGTTTTGATTCCAGAATTACCCGTCCGGCCCCTGGCACGAGCGAGGTGACTTCTAGACGTCTCCAGTCCCTTGGTGGGGAATCTGGCATGCAGAAGTTGAGTTTAGAATCAGGCTAGTCTGCTGCAGTTATTTTTAATAATTGTAGGGAGACAGAATGTTAAAAGGGTCGTCAAATGGGAAAGTGTAGATCAAGCCGCATGTTATCTGGTAAATGAAGCCTGCCATCGGGTGTAGAGATGGTCCACATAGCTCTGTCAGTGGCGGTATATGTTGCCTTCGCTACTATTTTGTGTGTGTGTGTGTGTGTGTGTTTTGTGTGGCATATCCTATTTAAAGGACATCGCTGTCAACACCAGCATTTTACTGCTGCCTTTGATGTCATGGCAAGTTTTACGTTCAGTAGTTTGCCATTGCTTTCTGAACGACCGGCTCCCATACCAACGCGGTTAAAACCACAGGACGGCACGGTCTGCTTCCAAATCGGTCGCCGCCGCGTTTTGAACGCGTGGTAAGCGGCTCGTGAATCGCGTTGGCAAGCCTTTATGCCACGGAGACCGGCTTGTGCTGCTATTATACTTGAGTGTATATGTAGTATACATAACCCAACCGGGAAGGCTAACTCGGTCAACCAACGTCAGCAGAGGTCAGGTGTATCGCAGCTCTGCTGTAAACTGACACAACGCAATTATGTCCAAAACAATTCTTCTTCTTCTTCAGCGTTCCGAGCCATTGAGGTTCTTTGCTGCAGATACAATCCGTCTCCATTCGTCTCTCTGGTTGACCTTCTCTTGCCAGTCGTTGATTCCAAGTGCTTGTAGGTCTGTACATGTATTATCTCTCCACCGTCTTCTTGGTCTACCTCGGGGTCAACGGTCATTTATTTCCTGAGTGTAAGCGAGTTTTGTTTCCCTATTATCTTCCATTCTTTCCATATGCCCCAGCCATTGTAGTCTATTAGCCTTCATGATACCAGTGATTAGCGGGGACTTAAACAGATCATAAATGTCTTTGTTACTTCTTCTTTTCCCCAAAACAATGACCCCCCCCCCCCCCCCCCCCAAAAAAAAAAAAATAAAATAAAAATTTATCTGTTGAACGATGAAGAAGAGGTATTCACAACTCTATAAATAACTATATTTCCTGTCTTCTGTTATCATTTAGTGTATAGGTGGACTCTACAACTCCATAAATGCCTTCTTTATCTACTACCTTCTCCTTTTCCATTATTGAGTATGTAGCCAGTTCACAAAACTATACAAATGCCTTTATTTTCTGTTTCCTCCTTTCTCCTTAAATATAATTACTCGCACAATTCTATAAATGCCTGTATTTACTATCTCCTCTTCTGTCTTGGCGGGTATAGGTGCCAATAATTAAGTTATAGGCCAGGCGAGCAGTCCCAACGTTGTCATAAATTTAGCCACGCTCACACTGGCGTTGTAGTGGGTGCGGGATCAAATCTCCGGCGCTCCCAGTCCAAACAAACAAACAAACCTCGGGACAAATGTCTCTTTTAGGCTGAAATAAAGACAAAAATAAGGACATTTTCTCCCGTTATATCCTAGAGATGTCATAGAGAGATCTCCTTCCTCCGCGTCCCCTCCGCCGCCATTCAATTGCTATAGCCATCTTGTTCTGAAAATTCATCAAATTCTCAATACAACAACAATACACATGCTGCCTTTGGTAATCCTCTTATGCCTTTTCTCCCATTACTGTATTCTTCTCCACCTTAAATTCTCTTCTTGGTGTGCAAACAGTCCATGTATGGTGTTTTCTTTGACATATTCTGTGCTAAGGAGAAAGTTGGTTTGGACCAAAGCAACATAAATGTTGGAAAATGGGAAGTATGGGTGTGTCACAGGTATGACTTAAAAGTTGTTAATATGGTAACAGACATGTTGTATTATAACGCATTATCAACATTTCGACGATATATAAACCCATGGCAGATACGGAAAGCCTCTTAAGACGATTAATCATCCCATGGCACTTAATCAATTTAAAAAAAAACTGTAAGGGGTCACAATACAGAGACAGAAACAATACAGGATGTATTTTTAATGACTGTGGGGGTGTTTGAAAATATTGCCGTTCCCAGTTTTGTATTTACCTTCTGTGAACTCATGCAACATAAAAGGTAAATACAAAACTCGGAACGGCAGTATTTTCAAAAACCCCACAGTCAATAAAAATACACCCTGTATAACGAGGCGGATTGGAAATCCCCCCCCCTCCCCCTTTTTAAAACAAACATTGACCTCGGCTCACCGGACACCCAGCCTTAAATGGATACCCTTGTTAGACTTGGGAAGTAAGTGGCCCTGTGGGTTACTGATCCCATCACCCACCCGGTGCCGTCTAGTCTATAGAACATGGGTCTAGTACTATGTTAGACTTGGGAAGTAAGTGGCCCTGTGGGTTACTGATCCCATCACCCACCCGGTGCCGTCTAGTCTATAGAACATGGGTCTAGCACTATGTTAGACTTGGGAAGTAAGTGGCCCTGTGGGTTACTGATCCCATCACCCACCCGGCGCCGTCTAGTCTATAGAACATGGGACTAGCACTATGAGCCCACTGCGTCTTAAGGCGTGTAATCATCATCATCAAGTGCCCTGCCAGCTGGCGTAGGCGTTCATGACTCTCTACAAATCTCAGTCTTTGGTGTTCTGGATCAACTCTGCTGATGATATTCCTCCATGTCACCGACTCAATCCATCCAGCATCATTTCTCTTGGTCTACCTCTGCCTCTCTTCCTCTCGATCTTTCCATTTGTCACGATGTTCCCCAATGCCTCTCTTCTCATCACATGACCGAAGAAAGCTGTTTGTATCTTTCTAGTTGTTGTAACTAATGTTCTAGTTTCATTAGCCTGTTTCGGGCAGTCAGTTTTAGTTGATCGGGCAGTCCAAGGAATTTGCAACATTCGTCTCAGGAACCACATCTGTCACTGAGGGGTTAGTTAACCGCAGTTTTACAATTCCTCCGACATACGGAGTCCAGGGTTCGAAATCTGCCGTCAGTGATCTGGAAGCAGACAGCTTTGCGTTGATTTTGATGGGATGACGGTCTTTCAGGCCTGTAATATGTTAATTAATAATATCACGATATTGTAAGCATTGTGATGAAGATAGTGTTAGTTGTAAGTCCTTTTCCAAACGTTGCAGTCAACCCAAGCATTTACTGTTTCTGATTTAATGGTTCAGTAGTTTGCCATATCCGAAACAAACGAAAATCGTAAACTAATTAGAGAAATTAGAGTTAGACAGTCAAAACGTGTTGGGTCACGTTATGAGAAGAAACAAATTTGATGAAAACTGGCAAGATCGATGGGAAGAGAACAAAGGGGTGGCATAGGAGTAAATACCTGGATGGCTTGGCCACGTGGTATGGTCGAGACAAGAACACTGAACTGATCCACGACTCTGGTGATCCAGAGCAGCGAATCACGACCTTCCACGCTAATCGGCATGGTACATGATGGTGATGTGTTTGCCATTACTTTCTGAACGGCCGACGTCTCATCCCATCGAAATCAACGCAAAGCTGTTTGATTCCAGATCACCGGCGGCAGATTTCGAACTCTAGACTCGGTATGTCGGGGGAATTGTGAAACTGCGATTCACTAACCCCTCAACGACAAACACCGATGAAGACAGTACGTGTAATACATATGAAGAAGGAAGAGAAGTGACTAGACAGTTTAGCTTCACATAGACAGTACGGCACAATCATTGAAACAGTGTGGGGGGACCCACATACTCGAGCTGTGAAAGCAGGTGGCCACGACATATCTTCAGCCAGGGATGAATGCATACACGACATTCGGCGGGCGACAGTTTTGTTGTCTGGCTTTATTAATATACTCTTGGCTGTTTGTCCTGTTTGTGTGTGTCGGCCTGTAGCGGTCTGGGGCCGTCCAAGGGTTGTTGGGAAGTCTCGGTTCCTGAATGTCTTTTGTGTAGGACAGCAGTAGATTTATTGAGAGGGCCCGCTCGCGGTGTGTGCGGCTTCAGCGAGGGGAGCCACGAGAAAAGGTTTGACA
Source organism: Cepaea hortensis (assembly GCA_963921405.1). Taxonomy (NCBI): domain Eukaryota; kingdom Metazoa; phylum Mollusca; class Gastropoda; order Stylommatophora; family Helicidae; genus Cepaea; species Cepaea hortensis. Next base: position 87,398,218 of record OY992883.1, on the reverse strand, counting down.
CGCCAGAGATGGTCTGGATGAATAAGGCCACGGAAGGCTGGAGCGGAGGGGGCCATCGACACTTCTCCCGGGGATGAATAGAAGCACGGGAGGAAACCAACGTAGGACGTTTCAGGCAGAATGGAGCCTGACCGAGAATGACCTTCAGTGAACGGCGCAGAAAGTAGTTCCGAAGACCTGGAGTGCAGAGACGGTGTACCCTGAGCAGACACAAACAATGCAGGGGGAAAAAACACCGGCATTGACAGCAAGGAAACACTGATGGAAAACAAGAACAATGGTTGGGCATGTGACGTGACTAGAGAAATATTTTAAGTGTTGGTTGTCCTATGTTGTCCTATGGTATCCTACTGCAAGATGATGCGGTGATGACTGGAAGTTGTTTGTTAGTACGATAGTTGTAGTGCTTGAGATGTGTGAAGTCTCTGTCTGTCTGTCTGAATGTATGTCTGAATGTCTGTCTGACTGTCTGTCTGAATGTCTGTCTGTCTGTCTGACTGTCTGTCTGTCTGTCTGTCTGTCTGTCTGAATGTCTGTCTGTCTGTCTATCTATCTATCTATCTATCTATCTATCTATCTATCTATCTATCTATCTATCTATCTATCTATATATCTATCTGTCTGTCTGTCTGTGTGTCTATCTATCTATCTATCTATCTATCTATCTATCTATCTATCTATCTATCTATCTATCTATCTATCTGTCTGTCTCTCTGTCTCTCTGTCCGCCCGTCTGTCTAAAGTTAACTGCATGTCCTTTGACAGAACTTCGCAATCAGCCCCAACTGAAGAGCAACTAAGTTTAATTTTTAAAAATACGCTATCACAAAAGGAACTAAACTTAACAAAGAAAATATAAAAAGAACATAGACCTATTGTCAGTGGCATCCACAGTTTAGAAGACATAAGGCAAAGAAGGCCAGTGCGAAGAGGCTGCAGCAGACAAAAAATAGCGGAGTAAACATCGATGGAAAGCAACTGTTGGGGTCCTCTAGACTAACGTCACGATGTGGCAATATATTGATAAACAAATTATCTCTTGGTTAGAAATATCCGTGGTATAGTTGTTTCCATTTTTTTTTCTTCCGTTTCTGTAAGTGAACTTTTAAGGTTTATGTGAAGACTTCGAGCCGGATTATTGATAACAAAACAAAATATGCACAATTAAACCAGGAACATGAGCCGTAGCGGTTGCGTGATTGAAACCTGACACTCCAGCCCCTGGGGGTAGTACTCTACCCGATCGAACGACATACGACATAATAAGATATGATTATAGATTTGACAAGATACTACGGAAAACTGTAGGGTGGTAATACGTTATCTGTGCTTGAGGACGGGAGTAGGGGAGAGAGAGAGAGAGAGAGAGAGAGAGAGAGAGAGAGAGAGAGAGAGAGAGGGGGGGGGGGGGGGGGGTTGGGGGTTGAAGTCGAAAATTAAAATATATCACCTGTAATTTTCTCGTGTCAAGAGTTATGCCACATTTGATTATCTGCCCCTGTACATTTTGTGTGCGGTTGGGTGATGTCTCACTGCCGTGTCTTCTGCTGTGTCGTGGTGTGTGTGTGTGTGTGTGGGGGGGGGTGTGGAGACGTGTGTCTTTAGTCTTTGTGTTAGGGGGGCTGAGTGGTCTCGAGGTATGGTATCAGCCTCGAGTGCTGGAGGTCCCGGGTTCAGACTCCGGCGAGGACCGGGATGTTTTCACATGGACTTCTGGTAGTAATAAAGTTCCCCCTGGTCTCTGGGTATAGAGATCGGACGCCCGTGTGTATTGTTGCGCGCGTAAAAAAAAAAAAAATCCCATTTCGAAATCGAAAAAGAGTAGCCTAACGGAGCTGCCTGGGCAACATTTCGAGTTAAAAATCCACCCAAAGCTTTTCAGGATCCTCGCCGGTGCTGCAGAGTTCGTGCAGTGAGCTAAGTTTCTCCGGACTCAGGCTTGAGTTTGGAGTAGAACGGAGCACTTATGGGTTACACCCGTGTGCCGTGATGTTGATCCGTCGAATAAACTAAACTAGTCTTTGTGTGTGTCTTCTTGTATGTGAGTATTCTTCGTCTTCTGCGTTCATCCGGAGTATTTTTTCCCCAGATGCAATTGCGGTGTGTTTTGTTATGCACCCTTGGGCCAAAACCCTTAGGCCAACATATCCGACGTTAACGTGCGTTTTTTAACCATGTTAGCAGTCCTAGGAGACTCTCACTTTTGTGGTGCCGTCCACATCTCAGCTGGTCAAGTTATAACGGCCAAAGACATCACGATCAACCCTCAAGGGAAGGCAGGGGCAGACCATGGGCATCTCCCGCTATCCATAATTGCAGAGCCGGCACATAGCACTCTGATGCTGGGCTCACCCAAGGAATCGTCACGTACTGCTCATGGCTGCTTTTATTCCTCACTTCCATGTATTAGGCATTTCGATCACCACTGGCCGCTCCCCACGCAAACCAGGAATGGTAAGTCTGCCACATCCACTCCAGCTTTCGCTTCGGACTTCCACGTAATGGATTCGTCAGCCAACCGTTCCATTTCGTGTTAATGAGACGTTTATCCACCTTTGATTACGCTCACTCAATGAGTTTTTAAAAACAATTTTTTTTTTATAGAGACTTGAGCATCGTAACAATTGCTTGCGATTGGAACGCTGTTCCACCTTTAGTAACGCTCTCGAGATAGGCTATATGTGCTGCCGTCTCAGCATCTTACCTACATGCAGCAGAGAGCGAGTAACGGCCTGGCCCTCTCATCCGAGGGTTCTCTCATATCCCTCGGCTTAGAGCCGTAGAACACGTATCTGGACCAAGCATGTAGCAGGTTCTGCATCTCTCTTCCACTTGCAATAGGTGAGTATCGGCCCGACCCTCACATCCGGGGGATATTGATTTAGAGGTGTTCAGCCATATCCCTCAGCTAAGCGCCTTAGAGTATGTGTATGGACCAAGAATTAGTGGCATCGTGCGCCTTATTCGGACTTTGACTGCCTATCCTCAGTCTACTTACAGAGCAACAGGTTGTGTCTCTCTTGGTCTGGACCCTATCTCAAGGCCTGTCCGACATGTAGTTGTGCTTCCGTTCGCACAGCTCTTGGGGTCATTGGGACACGCAAGCCCCTCTACCACGGCAAGGTGGAGACATGTCAGAGTGGTGTGTGAGTATGATCTCTCACAATTTAGCGACATACTTTGTATGTGTTTGTGTGTGTGTGAGAGAGAGAGAGAGAGAGAGAGAGAGACTCTCTGTGTGTGTGTGTGTGTGTGTGTGTGTGGTTGGGAAGGGGAAGGGGATATTTCACTATATAATTCCAGACCTGAGTGTGCTTGTGTAATAAGCATTTCAACTTTGTCTGTGCTAGCTCTGTCTGTCTGTCTGTCTGTCTGTCTGTCTGTCCGTCCGTCTCTCTCTCTCTCTCTCTCTCTCTCTCTCTCTCTATATATATATATATATATATATATATATATATATATATATATATATATATATATATATATATATATATATATATATATATATATATATATATGGTCGTGTATGCTGTCTTGCCTGTGGGATGTAGTTGCTTCTTCAACATCCTCTGTTTTCCCTCTGATCTTGTCCTTAAATTTTGTCAATAGTTGACTAAAGGAGTCAACAACTTGAAGCGTCGTCCACACTAAATACCGGGTTTGTGAGCCGATCTAACGATCTCTTCGCCTTCTAATCTGTATTCATTATTATTAACTGATATAGTGGCGAAGGATGATATACTGCCAATCAGAACCTCCCATTTGTACAGATAAACGATATATCGCCACACTGGGTCGCGTTATTTGTTTTGTTTCATGAGATCTTCCGTGGTTTCAATGTTCAGTGAACGGAAATTTACATTATAAAACTTTCTCATTGTAAGTTAGGTCTTAGATATGATTGAGTGACTGTATGACAGTAGACGGTACTACCTGCGTTCTGTAAGCGCAGAATGTTGGGCGGCGCTCACCAAACCCGACACACCACATTGTACCAACGGCTTCAGAGGAGGAGTGCAATTTTGAAGGTACAAGCCTTACCATAGTGCGGGGAACTGCAACCTACAGGCTAAATGTTATTGCAGAGTAGACCAACCTAAGCCTTAGTCGGTAACTGGCCTAGGATGGAAGCTCCGACGGGTGGACAGTTGGAGTATTGCTTTGCTGATCTGGCAGCTTCCGCGGCTTGTCATGTTCCAGACGTATTGTTGTTACCTTTCCTCTGGAGTAAACCTGGCAGGCCGAGAGGGGGATCATGTTGCATGGGCAGCACATGGTCTCTAAATTCAGTCCAGGCTTTGTGTTATGGAGAGTTATAATTCCATTTTACAACCAATCGTCTGTCAAGACGGCAAGGTGCCACTCACTTGTTAATGCGATTGTGCACCATGCTTGGTCTAAATGTACTTTTTGTTTGGCACTGAATCATTTAAGTAGCAAACTTCCTATCAAGTGGATCGGAGCGATGCCACGACGTTATTTATACCAGACTACCACATTATAGTTTTCAATATCTAGTCTACACAGTGGCGTCTGTTGGAAGAGATAAATACCACCATCACTAGATAGAACATCATCGTGAAACACACACACACACACACACACACACGCACGCACACACACACACACACACAAACCAAGACAGGTACCAAAACCCGCTCACTGAAATGTTAATCGTCTGTTCTTCTGTAACAAATCGAAAGGCCGACAGTAGGTCAGCATGACCGAATGGATAAGAACGCGTGTTCTTAAACATCCGGTGTACTGATGCCGAGGTAAGGGGTTCAACCCCTACACCGGACAGTTGGACTGACATGTAGACTTATCGTCCTGGACTCTGGGAGGTAAATTACAAGTACCTTTGACGTCGGAGTGGGTTCGCATGATGGCTAGGGACACTGTTAATAGGGAAAGCTAATCCACACGCAGAATCCAGTCCAACACTACTTGAAGTAATGTGTATGGACTAAGCTTGAGTTCAAAGAGAGAGACAGAGAGAGTGCTCAAAAATAAAGAAAAAGAAATCCGGACGTTGACTAATTTTATTTTATTTTTTATTCGCTCGTATTGAAATCGAGCGTAGTACTCACAAGTGGTACTGCTACTAGTACTAGCTACATCGATTGAGTGCACTGGATTGATTTTTAGTTAGCATTTGCTTACCCGATTACCAGTGTTGCTCACTAGTAGACGAATGTTCTTCGACGTCTGAGGTACTTGTAATTTACGTCCCAAAGTCAAGGACGAGAAGTCAATATTTGAGTCCAACTGACCAACGTATGAAGTTGGAACCGCGACCAACGACTGTAATAGTAGTATGTATAGCTTATCTTTTTTTTTTTTTTTTGGTCATATCCTTTTCTGGACATTGCAGTTAACACCAGCATTTTTCAGCTGCTGTTGATATCTTGGCAAATTTTACGTTCAGTAGTATGCCATTGCTTTCTGATCGACCGGCTCACATACATCCGTAAGTAGCCACCGCGACGCGATCCGCTGTCGAATCTAGCGCAGCTATAGTTTATCTGCCGATGTCTTTCCTCTTTTACTTTAGAACATGGTTAGTTGATCGGTTGCTTGTGAAGTTTCGTGGACACTTGAGTTTTAATTGTCTGTCTGTCGGTCGGTCGGTTGGTCTCTGTCTGTCTGTCTGTCTGTCTGTCTGTCTGTCTATGGTTGTTGGGTGGTAGATTAACACTTAAGTCTTCTATACCGTCCTACAACTGTCAGTTTTTATCCGGGGTGACAGCTGGTAATCGATACCTCACCTAGTTGTCAAACAGAGAAGAGCGTAACAACACGACACTTGCTACTACTTTCTTCTTTCCCGTATCGATGCGTCTTTAGGCTTCGTCGAATACTTTGCAGGACAACCCGGAAACGTGGAGGGGTTGGCAGGGTGGGGGGCGGGCTGGGAGCCTGCGCACCTGGGGCACGTTCTGTGACATGTATGTGATTGACAGGTATACCCAGAGGGCTGGTATCTTTTCTTTAAGAAGCTACTTGCAGGCGGGTACAGAGGCACACGCGCACAAACACACACGTGTACAAACACGCCCAATGTTGTCTTTGTGTAACCGGTATGGCTCAGACTGGGTTGCCTTTTGTTTCCGGCTACGAACACTTGTACACGGCTGGTGTTGTCGGGTCTCACCTGATTTCCTTGTTTGCTCGAACTCAGCGGAAGTACACCCCGCGGGCAAACAACCATCTTGGATCTTCTTCTCATTATCATGTTAGATCACCTTCTTCTCGGTATTATCTTCTTCACACTGTCTTAGTCTTGTTTCTTTTTTCCTCTATTGTCTTCTTCGATCTGTGTTGTCGCTGTTGTTGTTGTTGTTATTTAACAACTTCTCGTTATTATCTTGGATCCATTTCATCATCTTATTGTCTTCATCGATCGTCATTGTCTTTTCGTTGCCCTCATCGACCGTTTTCGTTTTCTTATTGATACCGACGATAGTCAGCAACTTCAATTGTCATCGCTCAATAATTTGTTTAAATCTTCTGGTTATCACCATCCGTCATCTATTTCTTCTTATTACTAGTGACCCTCGCTATCAGGCGGACCCACTCCGAATTCAGATGTACTTGTAATTTATGTCCCCAAGGCAATAACGAAAAGTCAACATTATAACCAATTGACGGTTATCTTCATCTGCTCTCTGTCTCTCATATTCTGTTATCATCATCTGCTCCTGTCTCTCATATTCTGTTATCTTCATCTGCTCTCTGTCTCTCATATTCTGTTATCTTCATCTGCTCTCTGTCTCTCATATTCTTTTATCTTCATCTGCTCTCTGTCTCTCATATTCTGTTATCTTCATCTGCTCACTATCTCTCATATTCTATCTTCATCTGCTCTCTGTCTCTCATATTCTGTTATCTTCATCTGCTCTCTGTCTCTCATATTCTGTTATCTTCATCTGCTCACTATCTCTCATATTCTATCTTCATCTGCTCCTGTCTCTCATATTCTGTTATCTTCATCTGCTCCTGTCTCTCATATTCTGTTATCTTCATCTGCTCACTATCTCTCATATTCTATCTTCATCTGCTCCTGTCTCTCATATTCTGTTATCTTCATCTGCTCTCTGTCTCTCATATTCTTTCTTCATCTGCTCACTATCTCTCATATTCTGTTATCTTCATCTGCTCCTGTCTCTCATATTCTGTTATCTTAATCTGCTCCTGTCTCTCATATTCTGTTATCTTCATCTGCTCTCTGTCTCTCATATTCTTTCTTCATCTGCTCACTATCTCTCATATTCTGTTATCTTCATCTGCTCCTGTCTCTCATATTCTGTTATCTTCATCTGCTCTCTGTCTCTCATATTCTTTCTTCATCTGCTCACTATCTCTCATATTCTGTTATCTTCATCTGCTCCTGTCTCTCATATTCTGTTATCTTCATCTGCTCACTATCTCTCATATTCTATCTTCATCTGCTCCTGTCTTTCATATTCTGTTATCTTCATCTGCTCACTATCTCTCATATTCTGTCATCTTCATCTGCTCCTGTCTCTCATATTCTGTTATCTTCATCTGCTCTCTGTCTCTCATATTCTTTCTTCATCTGCTCACTATCTCTCATATTCTGTCATCTTCATCTGCTCCTGTCTCTCATATTCTGTTATCTTCATCTGCTCTCTGTCTCTCATATTCTTTCTTCATCTGCTCTCTGTCTCTCATATTCTGTTATCTTCATCTGCTCACTATCTCTCATATTCTGTTATCTTCATCTGCTCTCTGTCTCTCATATTCTGTTATCTTCATCTGCTCACTATCTCTCATATTCTGTCATCTTCATCTGCTCCTGTCTCTCATATTCTGTTATCTTCATCTGCTCCTGTCTCTCATATTCTGTTATCTTCATCTGCTCACTATCTCTCATATTCTATCTTCATCTGCTCCTGTCTCTCATATTCTATCTTCATCTGCTCACTGTCTCTCATATTCTATCTTCATCTGATCACTGTCTCTCATATTCTATCTTCATCTGCTCACTATCTCTCATATTCTATCTTCATCTGCCCACTATCTCTCATATTCTGTTATCTTCATCTGCTCCTGTCTCTCATATTCTGTTATCTTCATCTGCTCACTATCTCTCATATTCTATCTTCATCTGCTCCTGTCTCTCATATTCTGTTATCTTCATCTGCTCACTATCTCTCATATTCTGTCATCTTCATCTGCTCCTGTCTCTCATATTCTGTTATCTTCATCTGCTCTCTGTCTCTCATATTCTTTCTTCATCTGCTCACTATCTCTCATATTCTGTTATCTTCATCTGCTCTCTGTCTCTCATATTCTGTTATCTTCATCTGCTCACTATCTCTCATATTCTGTCATCTTCATCTGCTCCTGTCTCTCATATTCTGTCATCTTCATCTGCTCCTGTCTCTCATATTCTGTTATCTTCATCTGCTCCTGTCTCTCATATTCTGTCATCTTCATCTGCTCACTATCTCTCATATTCTGTTATCTTCATCTGCTCCTGTCTCTCATATTCTGTTATCTTCATCTGCTCACTATCTCTCATATTCTATCTTCATCTGCTCACTGTCTCTCATATTCTATCTTCATCTGATCACTGTCTCTCATATTCTATCTTCATCTGCTCACTATCTCTCATATTCTATCTTCATCTGCCCACTATCTCTCATATTCTGTTATCTTCATCTGCTCCTGTCTCTCATATTCTGTTATCTTCATCTGCTCACTATCTCTCATATTCTATCTTCATCTGCTCCTGTCTCTCATATTCTGTTATCTTCATCTGCTCACTATCTCTCATATTCTGTCATCTTCATCTGCTCCTGTCTCTCATATTCTGTTATCTTCATCTGCTCTCTGTCTCTCATATTCTTTCTTCATCTGCTCACTATCTCTCATATTCTGTTATCTTCATCTGCTCTCTGTCTCTCATATTCTGTTATCTTCATCTGCTCACTATCTCTCATATTCTGTCATCTTCATCTGCTCCTGTCTCTCATATTCTGTTATCTTCATCTGCTCACTATCTCTCATATTCTGTTATCTTCATCTGCTCCTGTCTCTCATATTCTGTCATCTTCATCTGCTCACTATCTCTCATATTCTGTTATCTTCATCTGCTCCTGTCTCTCATATTCTGTCATCTTCATCTGCTCCTGTCTCTCATATTCTGTTATCTTCATCTGCTCACTATCTCTCATATTCTATCTTCATCTGCTCACTGTCTCTCATATTCTATCTTCATCTTCTCACTGTCTCTCATATTCTATCTTCATCTGCTCACTATCTCTCATATTCTATCTTCATCTGCTCCTGTCTCTCATATTCTATCTTCATCTGCTCACTGTCTCTCATATTCTATCTTCATCTGCTCACTATCTCTCATATTCTATCTTCATCTGCTCCTGTCTCTCATATTCTATCTTCATCTGCTCCTGTCTCTCATATTCTATCTTCATCTGCTCCTGTCTCTCATATTCTATCTTCATCTGCTCACTGTCTCTCATATTCTGTTATCTTCATCTGCTCCTGTCTCTCATATTCTGTTATCTTCATCTGCTCACTATCTCTCATATTCTATCTTCATCTGCTCCTGTCTCTCATATTCTATCTTCATCTGCTCACTGTCTCTCATATTCTATCTTCATCTGCTCACTATCTCTCATATTCTATCTTCATCTGCTCACTGTCTCTCATATTCTATCTTCATCTGCTCACTGTCTCTCATATTCTGTTATCTTCATCTGCTCCTGTCTCTCATATTCTGTTATCTTCATCTGCTCTCTATCTCTCATATTCTATCTTAATCTGCTCACTATCTCTCATATTCTGTCATCTTCATCTGCTCCTGTCTCTCATATTCTGTTATCTTCATCTGCTCACTATCTCTCATATTCTGTTATCTTCATCTGCTCACTGTCTCTCATATTCTATCTACATCTGCTCCTGTCTCTCATATTCTGTTATCTTCATCTGCTCTCTGTCTCTCATATTCTATCTTCATCTGCTCACTATCTCTCATATTCTATCTTCATCTGCTCACTATCTCTCATATTCTATCTTCATCTGCTCCTGTCTCTCATATTCTGTTATCTTCATCTGCTCACTATCTCTCATATTCTATCTTCATCTGCTCCTGTCTCTCATATTCTATCTTCATCTGCTCACTATCTCTCATATTCTGTTATCTTCATCTGCTCACTATCTCTCATATTCTGTTATCTTCATCTGCTCACTATCTCTCATATTCTATCTTCATCTGCTCACTATCTCTCATTTTCTTTTATCATCATCTGCTCACTATCTCTCATATTCTGTTATCTTCATCTGCTCACTGTCTCTCATTTTCTGTTATCTTCATCTGCTCCTGTCTCTCATATTCTGTTATCTTTATCTGCTCTCTGTCTCTCATATTCTGTTATCTTCATCTGCTCCTGTCTCTCATATTCTGTTATCTTCATCTGCTCACTGTCTCTCATATTCTGTTATCTACATCTGCTCCTGTCTCGCATATTCTGTTATCTTCATCTGCTCCTGTCACTCATATTCTGTTATCTTCATCTGCTCTCTGTCTCTCATATTCTGTTATCTTCATCTGCTCTCTGTCTCTCATATTCTTTTATCTTCATCTGCTCTCTGTCTCTCATACTCTGTTATCTTCATCTGCTCTCTGTCTCTCATACTCTGTTATCTTCATCTGCTCTCTGTCTCTCATATTCTGTTATCTTCATCTGCTCTCTGTCTCTCATATTCTGTTATCTTCATCTGCTCTCTGTCTCTCATATTCTTTTATCATCATATGCTCACTATCTCTCATATTCTGTTATCTTTATCTGCTCCTGCCTCTCATAGTCTGTTATCTTCATCTACTCACTGTCTCTTATATTCTGTTATCTTCATCTGCTGCTGTCTCTCATATTCTGTTATCTTTATCTCCTTATTGTCTCTTATCTTCGGTTGTCTTTATCTACTCATTATCGTCTTCGAACACCATCATCTTCTCAATGACATCGTGGATCGCCTTATCTTATCATTGTCATCTTCAATTATCGTTATCCTCGTATTGGCAGTTTCAGTATTATCATCGTTTTCTCATTCTCATGGTGGATCGTCCTCGCCGTGTCTTTGTTATTTGTTCTTACCACAACCCTATAACTAATTCTTTACAGATTCTTACAAAATCTCGCCTCTCCGGCCAGCTTGTAAATAACCTTATTTACAAATAACCTTATTTACAAATAACCTTATTTATCTGCCATAGAAGCTGAGACAATTTGAAATCGAAATAATAATAATAACATTTCGAAATGACATCTGTAATAGTAGGTACCTCCCTAATGACATGCCGGAATCCATATTTATAGCTCCGTCAAAGAAATCAAATGCTTTATAATGTGAAAATCATGGCGTAATCCGTCCTGTGAGTCATACAACAAAGCTGTTACTGTGAATGAATATGAGAAAGTAAGACGCAAGATTAAATTAGAAATTAGAGATGAAAAATGGGAATTTGTAGATAGAAAAGACACAACAATGCCACATACATTGTCAAGGCACTATTAGAAAGGGTGTAGTCATATGTGAAGCAAACAAGAGCTGTGAAAACAAAAAAAGATTGACCCAAAAACAAAACAAAACACCAGAAAAAAGAAAAAAAACGCAGGAGAACCTCCTCCTGGAACTTCAAGCTTCCTGTGCCCACATTGTCAAAGAACATTTCGAGCCAAAATAGGCCTTACCAACCCAGCCATCTTAGAACTCACCGCCTCCAAAATTTCAACCCCGCCGGATGAAATAAATGGGCATTATCATTCTTGATGGAGAAACACAATTATAAAGGGACACAAGTCAAAACAGAGCTGTACTTCTGCTACCCATTGCAGCTTATAGTCCAGACGGGTGGGCTGGTGTAGTAGATAGCGTTCTCCACTGGTAACTTCACGAGCACTGCCGGACGAAGGTTCCACGCCTAGGCTCGTTACTGGTCACAGTGAGGGAAAGATTGGCCGTGTCTAACTTCTTGCTCTTCATTCATTCATTCATTCATTCATTCATTCATTATCATGTCTTTTGCAGAACCTCGCTCCCATAACCTTCCGGAAAATTTCTCGGTCATAAGCAAGATGTCCCGCGTCCGATACACCCATCTGGAGATCATCTGCCACATCCTGCACCCATCTTCTCTTCGGCCTTTCCCTTCCTCTCTACCCAGGTATATACCCCGCCATTATTGTTCTCTCCAAACTTTCATGACGTTTCAAGTATCCAAAACATTTCAATTTTCTTTGTTTTATCGTCTTTAGTAGCCAACCTTCTTCAATATTCAGACCTTGTATGGATTCATTTGTTCATTTCTGTATCCAAGATATTCTTAGAACTCGTCTATAACATTTATATTCAAAGGTTGTTAGGCGCTCTACAACACGTAATAGAGCAGTCATATCACAGACCCCTGGTGGCAAACTCCATCTGTCATGTGCCATGCCGGAAAGCGTGGGCGGTCATGACTCGCCATTTCACTCGATCACCAGAGTCCTGGATCAGCTCAGTGTTCCTGGTTCGAACATGCCATGTGGCCAAGCCATCCAGGTATTTACTTCTCTGTCTTCCCCTTGGTCTCCTCCTTCGATCTTGCCATTTGTCACCAAGTTCTCCAAGTCATTTCTTCTCATAACATGTCCAAAAAATTTGACTGTCTACGTCTAATTTCTCTAATCAATTTACGATTTTCATTTGTTTCCTGCAGTACTTGGTCATTTGTTTTTCTGTCTGTCCATGAAATTTTTTGCATCCTCCTCAGAAACCACATTTCTACAGCCATCAGATATTTTTCAGCTTGACTGCTCATTATCCAAGTTTCACATCCATACAAAAGTACAGGCTCTATGTAGCACTTCAACACTCTTTTTCTCGTTTAAATTTACATATTTTTATGTTTTTTCATCTTGCTAAAGGCTACTTTCGCCATGGCGATTCTTGTTCTAATCTCTTCAAGGCATCTCCCATCAGATGTTATGACTGTTCCGAGATAATTGTATTGATTAAATTGTTGAAGAATATTCCCATTTACTTGGATATTACATTGTGGTGCTTCTTTCATCCTAGTGACGGTCATAATCTGTGTCTTTTCACAATTTAATTCTAACCTCAGTTGCTCAATGCATGCAACACCCTATCTACTAATTGTTGCAGATCCTGCTCATTGTCTGCAATCAATACTATATCATCTGCATATCTAATGTTATTGATGTTTCGTCCTCCAATGATGATTCAATATATATCTTCTACATTTCTGAAAATATTTTCACTGTATAGGGTAAAAAGATCTGGAGACATTACACATCCCTGTCTCACACCTCTCTTAATTGGCTGATATTGTCCTACTTCATTATCAATCCTTATGGCAGCTTGTTGTTTCCAATGTATGTTTTTAATAAGTCTAATGTCTTTCCCATCAATTTGTAGGTCTGCAAGCATATCTACCATGTTGACATTTCTTACTCTATCGAAAGACTTTGTGTAGTCAATAAAGCAAAGATGTATATCTTTGTTTACTTCTATAGAACGTTCAATAACTGATCGCAGCATATACACAGCCTATATATATACACCCTTTCCTTCTACAAACCCACATTGTTCTTCCCTTATTTCAGGTTGTATTTTCGTTTTCACTCTTTGAATGATAACTCGTAGCAAAATCTTCGTGATGTGAGAAACTACTAAGGGACATTTCTGTGACTGCGTTGAAGCGTATGCCGGTGTAAAACAGGAGGAAATAATGGCATTACTGGAACAGTTCAACGTTGATGGCAACGATTTACGAATAATAAAGAACATATGGAGGAAATGTAAGAATCAGTAACCATTTAATGATATTTTAGAATATAAAGAAGAATGTCAGACAAGGATGTCTCCTTATTTGTTTTCATTGTGCAGTGAACAATTAATCAGATCTGCAGAACATATGATAGGGATGGTTGGTGGGCATAATATACATAACTTACGGTATGCTGATGACACTGTCTTGATTGCAATAGGTTGCAAGGGGTAACATGGGCCTGGGAGTTGATAATATGAAGACAGAAGTAATAATAATATCAAAGAAACGGATCATGCTGAAATGTACAATGAAAGTCAATGATACTAATTTGGGACAAGTACATAAATTAAAGTATCTAGGCACGTGAATAACATCAGATGAAAGACGCATAAAAGTTATAAAGAAAAACACAAGCAAGAATTACAGTTTATAAAATAAAGAACATTTTATGATCTTATACAACGAATCCTTGTCATTGGAGGTTATAAAAATGAATTATTGCATGTTGCATAGAACCAGTTTTAACATATCGCTGTAAATTCTTGACAATTAGTAAACAAAAATAAAAACAAAACATCAACTAAGGCCTCAGAGATGTGGTTTTACAGAAGAATGCTGAATATTCAATGTATAGCCAAATTGAATAATCTGATTGTTTTGAAGAGGGATGAGACAAAATGACACCTTATCACAAACACCAGAAAAAAGCAGTGGTTATTAGTAGGCCAAACAAGAACATGGAAAAAAAAAAAAAACTAGAACATCTTGTGGCAACATGAAAGATTTATGGAAAAAGAGATAGCGGAATTCAGCGACAGAAGTTTCTGGACCGGCTGGTATCATGACACGGAAATGTGACAGCGCACGAATGGAAGCATGCTGTTGGAGAATGCGAGATATTGAGAAACATGATCGCTTAAGCCAGTCGAACAATCACTTGATGACAGTTAGCATATAGGGCATACAATACTAACCTGTATTTCCCTTCGCCAAGCGGCACTCGATGGCTGATATGGCCTGTATCACACAGGGCGGTGTACCACTCACAACCTTTTCTGTTGTCACTATTGGAAGCCGGGTTGCTCACATCTGTCACCGAATGTCATTGTGTCATGTATGTCATGGGATGTCATTTAATCACGTCTGTCATCAGATGACATTGTGTCACGTCTGTCATAGAATGACATTGTGTCACGTCTGTCATCGGATGACACAGTGTCACGTCTGTCACAGGGTGTCACTGTGTCACGTATGTGATCAGATGACACTTGTATCAGGTCTGTCATCGGATGACATTGTGTCATGTCTGTGATCAGATGCCACCTGTGTCACGTCTGTCATCCGATGACATTGTGTCACGTCTGTGGTCAGGTGGCATTGTGTCACGTCTGTCATCGGATGATACTGTCACGTCTTTAATCTAATGCCATTGTGTTACTTTTTAGAAAAGATGCGTTGGATGTTAATGTGTCACGCTTTCCGCGGGGTGCCATTGTGCAGACAGTATTTAAAACATCGACATTATTCACTTGTAAGCCTTTAGAACTCTGTTTGCTAACCAGTCTGTATTGCTACTTGTTCGTTACAATATGTTTACCAGTCTGTATTGCTACTTGTTCGTTACAATATGTTTACCAGTCTGTATTGCTACTTGTTCGTTACAATAGGTTTACCAGTCTGTATTGCTACTTGTCCGTTACAATAGGTTTACCAGTCTGTATTGCTACTTGTTCGTTACAATAGGTTTACCAGTCTGTATTGCTACTTGTTCGTTACAATATGTTTACGTCTGTATTGCTACTTGTCCGTTACAATATGTTTACCAGTCTGTATTGCTACTTGTCCGTTACAATATGTTTACCAGTCTGTATTGCTACTTGTTCGTTACAATATGTTTACGTCTGTATTGCTACTTGTCCATTACAATATGTTTACCAGTCTGTATTGCTACTTGTCCGTTACAATAGGTTTACCAGTCTGTATTGCTACTTGTTCGTTACAATAGGTTTACCAGTCTGTATTGCTACTTGTTCGTTACAATATGTTTACGTCTGTATTGCTACTTGTCCGTTACAATATGTTTACCAGTCTGTATTGCTACTTGTCCGTTACAATATGTTTACCAGTCTGTATTGCTACTTGTTCGTTACAATATGTTTACGTCTGTATTGCTACTTGTCCGTTACAATATGTTTACCAGTCTGTATTGCTACTTGTCCGTTACAATATGTTTACCAGTCTGTATTGCTACTTGTCCGTTACAATATGTTTACCAGTCTGTATTGCTACTTGTCCGTTAAAACATATTTAGTATTCTATATTGTACTTGTCTGCTAGTCATGTTTACTTGTAGTTATAGTTATGTCTTTATTACAATATATTTATTGGTCTTCTTCTTCTTCGTTCATCCGGAGTTTTTTTTTCGGATGTGATTGCGTTGTGCCTGTTTACAGCAGAGCTGCGTTCTTGCGCCGTTAGGCCGACACATCCGACTTCTGCGGGCATTTGTTGACCGGGTTAACCTTCCCGGGGGTTTCTTAGGACGTTTGACTCTCACTGTTGTGGTGTTATCCCCCATCCCAGCTGGTCCATATAGAACAGCCAAAGATCCTGGTCAGCCCTCAAGGGAAGGCAGGGGCAGACCATGGGCATTCCCCGCCATCCAAGGAGGCTTCCATACTTGCAGAGCCGATACATAGCGCTCTGGTACTGGGCTCACCCAAGGAATCGTCACGTCCTGCACATGGCTGCTTAGCCTCACTTCCGTATATTGGGCCTTCCGTTCACCATAGGCTGTTCTTCCGGAAACCAGAAGTATGCAGTCTGCAGATGACATCCACACAGTGAGCTTTCGATTCGGACTTTCCACGTAATGGATTTGCTATCCAAGCAATATTCCATTTCATGCCACAAGGACACTTTTCCACCTTTTATGAAGCCCACACAATGGGCTTTTGATTCAGACTTTCCACGTAATGGATTTGCTATCCAAGCAATATTCCATTTCGTGCCACTAGGACACTTTTCCACCTTTTATGAAGCCCACACAGTGGGCTTTTGATTCGGACTTTCCACGTAATGGATTTGCTATCCAAGCAATATTCCATTTCGTGCCACTAGGACACTTTTCCACCTTTTATGAAGCCCACACAGCGAGCTTTCGATTTGGACTTTCCACATAATGGATTTGCTATCCAAGCAATATTCCATTTCATGCCTCTGGGTCTTCATGCACCTTTAAATGTCAACCTGTATGTAGTTAAAGTAAGCTGCGGTCAACTTGAGCTTGTTGATATCTCCATAGAGCTTGTCCTCAAATGAAGCAGGTGTGGGCCAAAATATCTTTCTCTGTTCTGCATACGTTGGGCAATCCTGCAGCAAATGTTTTGCTGTCATTTTTCCAGTTCTACAATTACATTCATCAGTATCTCCTATCTTTAGTTTATTGAACAAGTGGTATTTCAGCCTGTTATGTCCAGTGCGGAGTCTGAAGATTGCTACTTGTTCTCTTCGGTCGAGTTTGTAATATGCATCATCCTTCTGATGGCCTGGATGCTCAGATTCCCATTTGGTTCTATAAGTGCTTTTTATCAACCTCTTTGCCTCATTATAGGTTATGTCTATGTCAGGCTGTGGTAGTCGTCCGCCCTCTTTTGCCAGTCTGTCAGCCTCTTCGTTTCCAGGTATACTGCAATGTGATGGGATCCACTGTATTACAACTTTTTTGGATTTCTGGCATAGACCATGGAGTGCTGCTCTTAGGTCAGTTAGTTCTGTGCTGTTATTGCTCTTGAGTATTGAGACAGCTGACTTTGCATCTGTGAAGATAGCTATTTGCTTCTCTTTATTTTCCTCCATCAGGAGCATTTCTGCTGCAGTTTTCAAAGCCTCTACCTCCGCTTTGAAGTTACTTGAAAATTTTCCAGTTGCCATTGAATGTGTTTTTTTCACTCCATTTTTTAAATTTAGGAGAATTCCTCCTCCTCCATTCTCTATTGAATTTTTGGCTGATCCATCTGTATATGCATGGGTCCAATTCCTGCTTGGGTAATGTTCTTTTATGTAGTTTAGGGTTATTTCTCTTCTTTCGGTTTCATGCTGAGTGTTCTTTTTCTCAATACCAGGAATGTTTTCTATCATCTCAGGCAGTTGCTGCTGTCTCCAAGCTGGGAAGTTGTGTGCATTGTGTATGGGCTTGACTGTTGATATGTTAAGTATAGGATCTGCCCTAATCCTTCGTTTTGCAGTTTCTACAAAGTTGCTACGCTTCAGTCTTCCCTTTCCAAAACCATTAAATCTGTTGTACATAGGGTGGTCTGTCAATCTTCTAAATTTTTCTGCTTGTTGCTGGGCTCTGCTATCTCTTCTATCCTGCATTGGTTGTAAACAAGTGATCTTTTCTAGTTCATTAATAGGCGTTGTCTTCAGGCTTCCAGTTATGATTCGCATTCCTTGGTTTTGGACTCTACTTATTTTGTTAAAGTTTGACTTAGCTGCTGTTGCCCAAGCTGCAATGCCATATTCCAGTACTGGCCTCACCCGTCCAGTATATAACTTCTTGAGAACTTTCTCATCTGCTCCCCACGTTGTACCAGCAAGCTTTTTCATGATTGCCATTCTCTGCCTTGCTCTTGTTCGATTTTTCTCAACCTGTGTCTTCCATGTCAGGCGACGATCAAAGGTGACTCCTAGATAGTTTGGATTTTCTTCATGGCGCAATATTTTTCCATTCAATACCAGCTTAGGTTGCTGAGTTTTATTTGAGAGGGAGAACACTGTGCATGTTGTTTTCTCCTCACTTATCTTCACTAGCCATGATTTTGACCAGTCCTCTAGCGCTAATAAGGCTTGCTGTATTCTGCTGTTAGCTGTACTAATATATTCTTCAGATGTCCATATGGCTAGGTCATCTGCAAAGGAGGATGTGTGTACTCTGGCTGGAAAATTTTCTGTGATGTCATTTATATATGCTAGGAATAATGTTGGTGAAAGAACTCCTCCTTGGGGGACACCTTGCTCCAGCATCATCATTTTGCTTGTTTGTCCTTGTACTTTTGTCCTGGCAGTTCTGTTCTCAAGGTAGTGGCTGATCCATTTATACATTTTTCCACAAACATGCATGTTTTGCAGTTTTACTTTCAGTCCTTCCTTCCATACTTTATCAAATGCTTTTTCTAAATCTATCCAGACTGCTAGTGTGTGCTTTTTCTCTTGGAAGGCATCCTCTATTTCCTGAGCTATATAGGTTATTTGATCTTCAGTGGATCTGTATTTTCTGAATCCTGCTTGGTGTGGTGTTAAGAGTTTGTTTTCTTCCAGATGCCATGTTAGCCTGCCATTGATAATGCGTTCCATTAATTTTCCTACACAGCTAAGTAGACTGATAGGTCGATAGCCATTTGGTTCTTCCAGGTCTTTTCCTTTCTTTGGGACTGGTATTAGTATAGCTTCCTTCCATGCCTGTGGGACTATTCCTCTCTTCCAGCTGTTATTTAGGACTGCTAGTAGTTTCTTCTTTGCCTTGGTGCCTAGTCCTATTAGCATTTCATTTGTGATTCCATCCTTTCCTGGTGATTTCTTCTTTTTTAGGGTAATCATTGCCTGTTCCATTTCTTCCATTGTTAGATTTGCCATCATATATTCTGCTGCTGTCTCTGTATTTCTATGATGTATCTGTTTGTCTTTGATTGCTTTCTTCTGTTCAGTTGTAATATCAATGTGGTTTGCATTTGCATAGTGTTCCATTAGTGCATTTGCAGCCTTTTTGCCTGTAAGCAAGGCATTTCCTTGTTTAATTGTTATTTGTTTGTTTCTAGGTCCTTCATTGTTCATGGCTTTCACTAGTTTCCATAGTTTGTTTCCATCCCTGTCAAAATTCAGGTTTTCTGTTTTTTCCCTCCAACAATCTCTTGTTGTTTGATTTACTGTTCTTTTATATTTTGCTGAGATGGCTTTGAGAGAGATGTTTGCTTCAATTGTTTGTTCTCTCTCTGCTGTCTTCCTGGCATCTTCAACTTTGTCCTCCAAACTTTGTAGTTCTTCAGTCCAGTATGGTTTGTAATTTTTCCTCGCTCCTCTTGGAATGGACTCAGTGGCTGCCTGTATTATCGCTCTGTTTAGACTTTCCACCATTTGCTTTATGTTGCCATATCGTGTATTTATGTTTTCACAATATTTGTCTGTTAGTATGGCAAATCTGTCCCAATCTGCTCGTTTGTAATTCCAGCGGGGCAAGGGCTTTTGCTCCTGTGGAACATACTCCATATTCATTTCAAGCTTGATTGGTCTGTGGTCACTACCTGCTAATTGGTCCAGCACATGGCGATCGATTTTGTGGAGGATGTCTCCTGTGCAGAAAGCTAAGTCTGGAGTAGAAGTGGTAAGCCATCTTCTGGAGTAGAAGCTCGGTGTGTCATCCGCTTTGTTGAGTAGATGGAGATTTGAGTCTATTTCCCAGTCCTCCAATTCATCTCCTCTTTTGTCAGTATCTGGGTATCCCCATCTTTCTGAACGGCTATTAAAGTCTCCGACAATGATGCAGTTTGTGTCAGTTATTTTCATGTTTGAGAGTGTAAGGTCCTTATCTGCTGGGCTATACAGATTGTAGATTCTTATTTTCACGTCCTTTATCATTATATCAACACCTATAATTTCTGTTTGGTTGTCAGAGATCACAGATACTTCGCTGCAAGGTATTGTATTTCGTGTAAGTATTAGAACTCCTCCTTTGTGTCCTTCACGGTCGAAACGTGTGGCCTGATATCCTCTGACTGAGAATTTGTGATTGGCGTTGAGGTGTGTCTCTTGAATGCATGCCACATCTATTCTATCTTTATGAAGACGCTGTGTTAGGGAGTCTTTCTTCTTGTAAACTCCTTCGGCATTCCACTGTAGTATGTTGAGTGTCCGGGGTATTTGGTCAATAGCTCTTAACCTACTCCTCTGTGCCTTGACTCCACAGTACAGGGGAAGGTGACCACCAGTAGTCATGGGTGGACCCCCTCGAGGCAGGGGGCCCGGCACTATCGCCGCCTGATGGGACTTCACGGGATTAGCACCATAACGATTAATTTTGATTTGTGACATCATGAATTAAGTTACGTTGCACTGCTTTGTCAAGCCTGTGGCTCAGTACATCCGATTTCGACAAGCATTTATTCGGGATGCTTTCCCTAGCCTTTGACTGTCCCCAGTCTACCTACAAGGCAGCAGGTTTGTGTGTCTCTTCGTCTGGTCCCTCTCCCTTGACCTGTCCGACATGGGTGGCCCTACCAGTAGCTGTGCTACTGTCGGCATAGCTCTTGGGGTCATTGGGACGCACAAGCCCCTCTACCTCGTCACGGTGGACACACAGCAGAGGGGATTTATTGGTCTAAACTGCTACCTTTCTACTACAACATATTTATCTGTAATGCTGCTCTCCAGTTACGGCATGTTTAATTGTCAATATTGTTATTTCTCTGTTACAATTTAGTTTGTGTTGCTATTTGTCTGTTCCAACTAGTGTAAAACTGCATGTCTGCTATAACAATTTACCAAGTCAGAAACCAAAAGAACACAAAATATAACAGAAAAGCTCGACGGAAGGAATGCCATTATTATCTGTGTATGTCTTGCCTTTCACCGAACTTCCGGTTTTATTTTGTATACCTTTTTAGTATCCGCTCTGCACTAATTAGGTTCCCCTGTTATCGCTATTAGGTCAGAATCTATTTTTATGCTTACTCTTGTGTTACAAATGAACAACCGCAACGCACAAATTAACCGTAGTCTGTTTTCTTCTCCCCCAGGTGAAGATTTGGTTCCAGAACCGACGCTCCAAATACAAGAAGATCATGAAACAGGGTGGAACCCCTCCCACTCAGCCACAATGCTCTCAACCTCCTTCACATCAAGGATCAGCAGCATCCCCTTCACAGCAACAGCAGCAGGGGTCAATGGGGGTCAAGCAGCAGCAGGCATCCTTCTTGGACGATGGACCCCAAGGGCCGGACATGCATCCTGGCTCTCAGGGGTCACCGACTCCTCAACACGGCCTGCAGCATCCTCATCCTCAGGGCACCCCGACCCCTATGCTGCCGGCCTCGTCCCCGATGAGTCAGCAGGGCAGCTTACTGTCCTGGTCAGACCTGGGCTCCACCTCTAGTTCTGGACACGCCCACTCACACAGCCAGCACCACGCCCAACACCAGATCAACAATGCCTACATGTCCCACTACTCATCTTGGTATGCACAGAGCGGGCTGCCCCACCAGCATTCGTTACTCACATAAACCCATCGTGGACACGCCCCTGCATCATCGCCCTTGCACATCTCAATGTTTATCATGATCTAAATATTCATTTACCACATTCTTTGATTCTGTATTGCAAGGAAACAATAAACTGTACATTGAAAACTTGGAGGCTCGTGTCCCAAACAAACCAAATAAACCTGTCTACAAATCACTTGCGGACAAGTTGATCGTTTCTAATGTTAATGTCCCTATGTACAATTGTGACCTCGCCTATTGACAAACCGGATAAACACAGTAACTGGATATTTGTAAACGTGATTATTTTATATAAGAACTTGTTGAATACGAAGATAGCCTTGCTAGAGATCATTGTGAGACATACTAAATCGAACACCTGGCACTGATCCTCGGTGTTCTGAATGCGGTCTAGCATCAAATATCACCTTGAATTGTGTTCACAACAGGACATGGTGTCATAAAGATATAAGAAGACTGTACAATAAATGACATGAGGTATTTAGGCATTGTCTTGCGTCACATGGTATCCGTTACATAACACTTTGTGCACTCCGGTTCCCTGACATTTACCATTTACCAACAGATACTCCACCATGTTTTTCACACGTAGTCACGAGCCTACAGATGGCCATAGATGCTAGTGCCTACCTATATCTAGTCAGATATTCGGCCAGTGGAATCAGGTACGAATGCCTGCCTACGTCGTGTATCATCTTGTACACCAGAGTATATCTACACAGCTGTTTGCGTGTATCCAGTGGCAGAACTATCCACCTACGTGTAGCATCGGATACAGCTGCATGTCGGCATGTCATAAGATATACTTCCGTTTGACTACAGTATCATCTGTCTACAGGTAAAATGTGACGGAAATGATTGCCTACACCCGGCGCCTGACACAACTGACTATACATATGTTATAGTACACTATAATGTGACTACATTACCATCTGATATATTGTTACATGTATCATTTGATACAACTACCTTTCTACAGATAGCGCCTGATACAACTAAGTGGGTACATGCCACAGCACACCGCCATCTGACTACAGTGCCACCTGGTACACTGCCTGCCTACAGATGCCATCTGACTACAGTGCCACCTGGTACATTGCCTGCCTACAGATGCCATCTGACTACAGTGCCACCTGGTACATTGCCTACCTACAGATGCCATCTGACTACAGTGCCACCTGGTACATTGCCTGCCTACAGATGCCATTTGACTACAGTTTCGCCTGGTACACTGCCTGTCTACAGATATCAGTTTATACACCTACTTGACTACAGATATCACCTAATACAACTACATGTCATAGTATATTACCATATGACTACAGCTTCACATGGTGCATTGTTTGTCTACAAGAATCACTTGATACAAACTACCTGCCTACCCACAGAATAAAATATGATTACTTGCCTACAGAGGGCACATAATATGACTACCTATCTGCAAACAGTATCCGTTATGACCTGCCTACACGCAACACCTGTTATGGCTATTACCTACAGATAGTCCGTCTGGAAACTAACTGCATACACGATAGCCTGGTAACGACGGAACTAATGAAGCACGGTTTGACAGTGTCAAATGATGAACATTTCCTCTACTCAACAAGATGATGATGATGATCATATTATGTGTGTGTATGTGTGTGAACTATTTAAAAAAAAAAAAAAAAATTGGTGTGGGTGGGACCTTATTCTGAACAGAAAACTGAAAAGTAAAAACATCTAAATTTAAGAGACATTACTGTTATTACAAAACGTGTTTTGTGTAAGGTACATCTTAAATATATGTTTGCAGGGGCAATAACTGGTGTTACAAATGTGGTTTATATAAGCTATACATTGTGTGTGTAAAGTCTCACTACTCTTTGTATGAAGAACACATTTGAAAAAATGAAGTACATGATGTCATGAAAAACGTGCTTCACAGTCCATCGTAAAGCAATAGGCATCGAATGGTGTGGTCTGCTGGAGTAATTCTTTGCACTCCAAACAGAATGGTATTATCAACGGAAGAAAGAATTATTTTCAAATGTGTTATACATAGAAAGTGTAATAATACTTTACCAACACCCTGTACTGTGAACAAATGTTTGTAGGGACAATAACGTGCTTTAAATAGGGTGCGCTTTGAACATAATTTATTTTTGTTACGCTCGCTGCTCGCTTTGAACTCAAGCGTAGTCCATTCACGTGCTACCACTTCTAATGCACTGGACTGATTTTTGCGTGTGGATTAGCTTTCCCTATTACTAGAGTTCCTCGCCACAAGGAGAACAGACGCTGACGTCAGAGGTAATTATAGTTAACGTCCCCTAGTCAAGGGCGAGTAGCCAACATTTTAGTTCAAGTGACCGATGCATCAATATAACGGAAGTTTAAGAGCGAACGCTCTGAACCATTCTGCCATGCTGACCTCAACTTTGAACATATGTTTGTAGAGTGTATAAGTGGTATTACTAACTTGTTTTATGTAAGGCCACCTTTGAAAATATGCTGCTGGGTTCAATAACTAGTTAAATTCTGCCATTACCTCTACTCCGTTCAATCTCAGACGAGAAGTTATATTAGGGTCCATCACCTGGCTCAGATTAATAATCTGGTGACCGAGTCAGTCGCAATTCAGATATTAATGTGAAGGTAATTGTTGTCAAAAGAAGGTAATCTAAGACGGTGACAACAATTGGTATCACAAACGTGGTTTATGTAAGGTTCGCTATGAACATATGGTTGCAGGGGAAATATGTTACTTTTGTTACAAAGGTGTTATATATAAGGTACGCTTCAAACGTATAGTTGTAAGGTGGGTGTTACAAACTAACATGAGAAATATATTCATTGACGTTGATCTTCACTTATAAAAGTAATGACAAGAAGTTCGTATCAATGAACACGTTAAATAACAGTAAAACAATCGAAAGCTATAACCAATGTGGGGTTCTAATCCACTGTCTCTAAATGACCAACAAGCGCACTTCCCTTTCCCCTGGGGAACCGCGAACTCTTTAAAAAAAAAAAAAAAAGTGCACTTCAACATAAAGCCTACTGAACGTTCTAAAATAAGTTATCTTTAACCAGGTGTATCGCCCACCTGAACTCACACCGGCCGAATATAGATATAAATCATACCTGGCCAGTGTTATAGCACCATAAGTCTCAGAAAATTGTATTAACCAAGCATCGGCTAGAGATCAGAATGACCGAGGGATTAAGACATTGGCGTTTATACTTCCCGTGCGCTTATAGCGGGGGGTATGAAGTTAAATACCTACACTGACATTAAGTTGGACTTAATCGTTGTCTACTCGTTCAATAAGCAATGGCAAACTACTAAATGCAAAACTACCCAGAAAATCAACCTGGGGTTGAAGGCGGCGTTCTGCGAAAATTCATGTAATATTTAAACATAATTTTTCCGTCGCTTTCTGAACTAAAAGTCAGCGTTCAAGCCCCACTGACCGCTATTATACAATTGTGAAAATCAACGCAAAGCGACCTGCTCCCAATCGTCTGTCTTCGAGCCAGGTATGTCGGGCTTGTGAACCTGCGTTGACCACTCCTAAGCCACAGACGCTGACGGCACGGACAGAGAGGCGAATTAATGGGGGTATGGACTGACCAGGACGGATGTATTAAACTTAATTGATGTATGAAGAAACAAAAATACAAAAGGGGGATTTCAGAACAGAAAACACACACACACACACACACACACACACACACACACTAAGAGACATTTTAAATACCCCCCCCCCCCCCAAAAAAAAAAAAAACAAAAAAAAAACGTTGCATGTCCTTTGCAGGACATTGCAACCACCACCAGCTCCCATTGGCTGCTTGTGATGTACAGGGCAAGTTTACGTTCAGTAGTTTGCCATAGAAGTCTGAACGAGAAGGCAATGTTTAAGTCTAACAGACACAAACCTGTACAACCAACCCACTATTCCGGCCACAAGAGACAATTTTAGCCAGTTAAACTTGTCGGTCTCGTTGACCTTTTGTGATAGGCAAAGAAAGTCGTGGCGTGCTGATGAGCGTAATCTAGCCTTGGAATCAACATACAGCTGAAAGATGCTGGTGTTGACCGCAATATCCTGAAACAGGATGGAAACGCAGGAAAAAAAAAAAAAAATTCTAGAATGCGCATCTTTTATGTAAACACAAATAAGGTAAACACATTAGATCTGACATAGCATTTACCTGGTTGACATGCATACCTGATGTAGCACATGAACCATGTTGATGTTTGTATTTGATTTAGCAGGAACCATACTGATATTTGTACCGAATGTAGCAGCAACAATGTTAATAGTTGTGCCGGATGTAGCACAAACCATGTTGATATTTGCTCTTTATGTAACAGGGATCATTTTGATATGTGTACCGCAAATAACATATGTTATGTTGATATTTGTAACGGACATAGCAGAAACAATGTTATATGTACCTGACGTGGCTGGAACAATGTTATTTGCATCGGGTGTAGAAGGAACCATACTGTATGTACTGATGTAGCGGGAACCATTTTAATATGTGCCCAGATGAATGGCATAATATATATGGCAGAGTAAGTAATACTGAATACATGTTGGTTTGTGAACTAAGTCCCACACTGCCATAGAAAGCGATATATATCCATTGATAAACTGGTGGACATAAATCATGGATAACGGGATGGATATTGTGCTGCGTGTTGAATCATTGGATGCGCGTAGAGAATGAGTATTTGTGAAGTGAATGAATGTGGGTGGACGTGAGATATATGTGGATTGAGTGAAAGTGGGCAGTGACGGGGTATGCCAGAAGTGAATCAACATGTCCTAGGTCTGAAAAATGTGAAGTAGGTATATGTGAATGCAGATAATAAATTTAAAAAAAAATATAATTTATACAGGAGATAAAATCAGCTAACATTATTGTATATATACAAAGGCAGCCGCGGTAACACAGTAGTTAGTACGCTTACCCATAGTCCCGGTGGTAATCAGCTCGAATCCCCACCCAGGCGGAGTTTACAATATATTTATGCTCCCAGGTAGACCTAGGCTAAAATGGGTGCTAGGAAGGGTGCTGGAAAATAAAGGCGGCCGTCGTGATATTGACCCCCATTAGCCATGGGATGTCGATTGGCATATACAAAATATAGGGCCTGAACCATGTGCCCAATGCTGCTTAAATCCTGTAAAAGGGTTCTTTACTTTGCGTTTTACTAGATGCCCATGCGCCGGGGTGGGGGTAGTAATATGGCCTACACACGCACACACACACACACACACATATATATATATATGGACTGGCACCTTGCCGTCTTTACAGACGATAGTTTGTAAAATGGGTTATGTCGCCATAACACAAAGACTGGGCTGAATTTAGAGACCGTGTGTTGCCCATGCAGCATGATCCCTCTCTCGGCCTGTCTAGTTTACTCCAGAGGAAAGGTGACACCAATACGTATGGAACAAGACAAGCTGCAGAAGCTGCCGGACCAGCAAAGCAATACTCTAATTGTCCGCCTGTCGGAGTTTCGATCCTAGACCAGTTACCAACCAAGGCTTAGGGCCTGGTCTGCCCTGCCATGACATTTAGTCTTTAGGTTGCATTTCCTCACACCAGGATAAGGCTTGCACCCTCCCTATTGCGCTCTTCCGCCCGAAGCCGTTGGCACAATGTGGGGTGTCGGGTTTGGTAAGTGTTGCCCAACATTCGGCACTAACAGAAGCAGGTAGTACCGTCTACTGTCACACGGTAGCTAAGTCATATCTGACTAAGACCTGATAAAGAAATGTTGATTTACTGCCGTCAGTGAGGCAACAAACACCACAAGTAAAGACAAAGTATAGGACCCTTTCCGGACGCGATTCGTAATCCCGTATACCCGGGTTCGATAAAGGTATAGGAGCCGGTCGTTCAGAAAGGAATAGCAAACTACTGAACGTAAAACTTGCCCAGGAATCACGAACAGCCAAAATGCTGGGGTTGACTGCTACGTCCTGTGAAGGACATGCAACTAAACGTAATTTAAATTTTAGGCCGAGTTATCCTAGAGACCACGTACATTTTAAAAGAATTTAATGAGAATTTGATGTATGATCACTACAAACGCGACAGCCATTGTCCAACCGTGGCTGCCCAACAAACATTGTGCCAGGTGTGAATTGTCTAGCTAGATTTGTTAAAGATATTCAGAAAAAAAGGTAGAATATATAATAACACACAATGCATTGGTTGATACACGACACATATACATCACACACACATACACACACACACACACACAAATATATATATATATATATATATATATATATATATATATATATATATATATATGTCTGTCTGTCTGTCTGTGTGACTGTTTTTGTGTATGTGTCTGTATATATATTTATACAGGATGTGTGGGGTCGGTAAATGGCTAACATTCTTGTCTGCTGGCCCGGCGGTCATGTGTTCAAATCTCACTTGACGCGCTGTATTTTTACCTGGCTTCGCTTCTAGGGTACTGTACCGGGAACTGTTCCCGAAATAAAGGCGACTGATGCAGTATTAACCACATCAGCCGTCGAGTGCTGGTTGGTCTATACACGTATGCTTAGCACCATATACCAATATGGAATAGAACTGGCTCCTTTACGTTACATATGAGGACTCTTTTACACTGGACTCACACTTCTACATGCATGCGTGAGTGCTTATGTGCACACCTGAGTTTGTCTGCGAGTTTCAACTAAGGTGAATACAACTTTTGGTTTTATGGTATAATTAAGATGTAGGTCACATGGGGACATGAGGCAGTGTAGGTGGGGTATTGTAGGTGGGACACGGGGTATTGTATGTGGGACACGGGGTATTGTATGTGGGACACGGGGTATTGTATGTGGGACACGGGGTATTGTATGTGGGACACGGGGTATTGTATGTGGGACACGGGGTATTGTATGTGGGACACGGGGTATTGTATGTGGGACACGGGGTATTGTATGTGGGACACGGGGTATTGTATGTGGGACACGGGGTATTGCAGGTGGAACCGGGAGTACTGGAAATGGGACTTTGCGATTTGGCGTTGTGGCATGGATATGTGGCAGATGGGACACGATGTAGTACAGGTAAGACACAGATTAGTGCATATGAGGGGTGGGATAGTGCACATGGGGCATGGGATAGTGCACATGGGGCATGGGATAGTGCGCATGGGGCATGGGATAGTGCACATGGGGCATGAGAATGTGCACATGGAGCATGGGATAGTGCACATGGGACATGAGAATGTGCACATGGGAAATTATATAGGGCATGGGATAGTACACAGGGGGCATGGGATAGTGCTAATGGGACATGAGAATGTGCACATGGGGCATGGGTATAGTGCATATAGGGCATGGTATAGTGCACATGGGGCATGGGATAGTGCACATGGGGCATGGGATAGTGCAAAGAGGGCATGGGATAGTGCAGACGAGACATGGGATAGTGCAGATGGGACATGGTACAGTGCAGATGGGACATGGTACAGTGCAGATGGGACGTAGGCTAGTGCAGATGGAACGCGGGGTAGTGCAGATGTGACATGGGTTTGTGCAAATGAGACTTGGGGTAGTGTTTATGGGGCATGGGGTAATGCAGATAGATCATAGGATAGTGTAAATTGAACATATGGAAGTGTAGATGGGGTATGGGGTAGTGCGCATGGAACATGGGGTAATTTTGTGAGGGGGTAGAGAGAGAGAGAGAGAGAGAGAGAGAGAGAGAGAGAGAGAGAGAGAGAGAGAGAGAGAGAGAGAGAGTGAGAGAGAGAGAGAGAGAGAGAAATGTCCATGTGTATGAATGTCATTCTCGCGTTAAGTTTGTTTTGTGCTATCGTTACGTTGTCCTTAACCTTGTCTATCGCGTATTTATTATGTCAATGTTATGTATTTAGTATGTTTATCTACTATGTTCATGTCCTATATTTATTATCTGTACGTTGTGTATTTATTATGGTTATGTTATGCATTCGTTGTTCGCGTTTGTATTTAATACGTTTGTTATGCATTTAAAGACAGTTCTATATGTAAGCATTTTGTTGATGTTATGTACTGCATTTTATGCTATGTATTTATGTTTTTTTTTCCTGCGATAACTTTATTGTTATGTTTTGTGTGCGATTCATTTATTATAATTTTTCTTTCGATAAGCGTAATAATTATTCCAAAACTGTGCTTACATTAATATGGAAGTCAATGCAGGTGTTTGTATGTTTGTTGGGTGCGTTTTATGATCGAGCATGTTGTTTGTACGTGTGTTTGGTTGTTTGTATGTGTGTATATTTGTGGGGGGTCGCACTAGCGAAGTGGATAACGAACTGCGCTGGTAATGACACGAGCACGGTGGGACGCGGGTTCGACGTTTGGACTCGACGCTTGCCACAGTGAGGGAGAGGTTGGCCATATAATCCTCACAGCTCTCAGGCCTACAACATGTGATGGTCGTATCACGTGACAGACCTGTAGCAGGCCGCTGCTTCAGGGCAATTTATCTTTATTTATGAAGGTGTGGGTGTGTGTATGTGTGTGTGTGCGTGTGTATGGGTGGGCGTGTGTGTGCATGCGTATGGGTGGGTGTGTGTGTATGTGTGGGTGTGGGTGGGTGTGTTTGTGTGGGCGTGTGTGGGTGGGTAGGTGTGTGCATGGGTGTGTGTATGTGGGTGTGGATGTGCGCGTGGGTGTGTGTGTGTGTGGGTGTTTGTGCGTGGGGGCGTGGGTGTCAGTATCTGTCTATGTATGGGCCAGTGTATGTTTGGGTGTCAGTATGTGTGCATGTTTGGGTGTCAGTGTGTCTATGTTTGGGTGTGTGTATGTTTGGGTCTTAGCGTGTGTCTATGTTTGAGTGTGTATATGTTTGTGTGTGTGTGTGTGTGTCTATGTTTGGGTGTGTTTATATTTGCATGTCAGTGTGTGTCTATGTCTGGGCGTGTCTATGATTGGGTGTCAGTATGTCTATGTTTGGATGTGTGTATGTTTAAGTGTCAGTATGTCTATGTTTAAGTGTGTGCATGTTTGTGTGTCACTGTGTGTCTATATGTGGGTGCGTCTATATTTGACGCAAGCATGCTGGTTATTAGGTTTGTGTAGATTATTGTGATGAAGTCGGCCTGCAATAAAATATAAGATTTATTCATAATCACAATTTTCATCTTGTCGTGGTTATTGATGGTGTTCGCATTTGACGCACAGGTGCACTGTTATAGTATTTGTCATTAATGTTGTTGTTACTAAATTGACGTTGGCAGACATAGAGACAGACCAACAGACAGTCAGCCAGGCAGACAGTAAGACGATCACGATAAGCAGAAATCACAGTGCTCAGATGAACTTAATAATAATAATAATAAGTGGGGCTGGTCTGGTTCGCTAGATCAGTTCCGCGTCTAGCGTTCGTTGTCTCGGATGGCTGTGTGAGGTGCACCAAAATGGGATCTTCCCAGCCAACGTGTGTTAGCGAGGCAGGCGTTTCAAGAATGTAACCGCATCGTGCAGCCAGGGTCGTGGTTTGAGCGGGCAAAAGAGCAAATTTGTACGACCGTTCGACAAAGTCTCGATAAGCGCCCACTCTCTCTCAATGAGTAGTGGGCCTGCAGTCAGTAAGCTGGTATAGCTTTTTTTTCGGTCAGTCCTGCCGGCGTAGCTTGAAAGCTCGTCGGTAGGCGTCCAGTGGTTTTGCATGTATCACCTTGTACCGGGAGGGCGCGCTTTAGCGATGCTACTCTTGGCTTGCGTGTGCGTGAATAGTCCGTCTGTCCGATAGATATCTGGTTGATCCTGCCAGTAGTCATATGCTTGTCTCAAAGATTAAGCCATGCATGTCTAAGTTCACACTGTCTCACGGTGAAATCGCGAATGGCTCATTAAATCAGTCGAGGTTCCTTAGATGACACGATCCTACTTGGATAACTGTGGCAATTCTAGAGCTAATACATGCTTACCAAGCTCCGACCCTCGCGGAAAGAGCGCTTTTATTAGTTCAAAACCAATCGTCGTTGCCCTTCGCGGGGCGCGGCGTTCCCACTGGTGACTCTGGATAACTTTGTGCTGATCGCATGGCCTTACGTGCCGGCGACGCATCTTTCAAATGTCTGCCCTATCAAATGTCGATGGCTCCCCCGATGTGTCTCCACCTTGACGTGGTGGGGGAGCTTGCGTGTCCCATCGACCCCATTTGCTTGCTGATGGATGGAAAACTACATATTGGACAGCTTATGGGATAGGGACCAGACTAAGAGAGACACAACCTGCTGCTCTGCAGGTGAGACTGAGGATAGCAGTCTAAAATTTAAATCAGGCGCACGAAGGCAGAAGTTCTTGGTCCGGACAAAACACTAAGGCCCCCTGTCGAGGGCTGTGGTTGAACGCCTCTAAGCCACAAACCTTCGGACCTGTGAGCCGGGCCGATCCCAACCTTTCGAAAAATAAAGACGAGATACTGAGCAAGCTACATGCTCAGGTCTGATAGAAGTTCGAAGGCTCTCAGCTGGGGGATATGAGAGATTCCCGGATGAGAGGGCCAGGCCGTTTCTCGTTCACCGTTGCACGAAGGTAAGATGCTGAGCCGGCAGCACAAGTAGCCTACCTCGTGAGCGAGTACAAAAAGTCAAAAAGTGCCCCAGTCGAAGAAAATGGCTGCGAAAACTGAATCTAACTCATAGAGAGTGTAGACAAAAGTGGAAGAACGTCTCAATGACGCAAAATGGAACGCACGGCGAGCGAAACTATTGCGTGGTCCGAAGTCAAAAGCAAAAGCTTACCGAGTGGGTGTCGCTTGCAGTCTGACCGTCCCTGGTGTGTGCTTGAGCGATCAGTGGCAAACGAGTTGCCCAACACATGGAAGTGAGGAACTAAAGCAGCCATGAGCAGGACGTGGCAACTCCTCGGGTGAGCCCAGTCACAGAGCAATATGTGCCGGCTCTGCAATTATGGAAGCCTCCTTGGATAGCGAGGGAATGCTCATGGTCTGCCCCTGCCTTCCCTTGAGGGCCGACCACGATGTCGTTCATCGTTCTATCTTGACCAGCTGAGATGTTAGCGACATCACAACAGTCCAACGTGCCTCGAAACCAGAGGATGGCTAACCTCATTAAAAAATGCCCGCTGAAGTCGGAAGTGTCGTCCTACGGGTGGCAAACTAAAAATTGACACTACGCAATTACGTCCGAGTGAAATGTCTCGTCCGAATGTCTCTCGTGCTAGGAACAGCTCTGACTACCTAGTTTCCGAATGCCGCTCTTGTTCGGAACAGCTCTGACTGGGTAGTTTTCCGAATGTCTGTTGAGCCTGGAAAAGCTCTGATGGGCGCAACGACAAGCACATGTCCGAAAACTCGCTGAGTGGATGCCGTCTGCAAACCTGTCTGGTTTGTGCGGGAATGACCCGGGGAAACGAAATGACCAATATATTGAAGTGAGGATTTAAAGCAGCCATGAGCAGGACGTGACGATCTCCCTCGGTGAGCCCAGATCCAGGGCGTTATGTGTCGGCCCTGCAACTATGGAAGCAACCTTGGATGGCGGAAAATGCTATGGACTGTCCCTGCCTTCCTTTGAGGGATGACCGTTGTCTTCGACCGTTCAACCTTGGCCAGCATGGTTGCAGATGGCGCCACAAAAGTGAGAGTCTCCCAGGAATGCTACCTGGTCAAAAATGCACGCTAAAGTCGATGTGTTGGCCTACGGGTTTCGGCCCAAGGGCGCATAACAGACACACCGCAATCACATCTGAAAAAACACTCCGGATGAACGAAAAGAAGAAGAAGATAATAATAATAATAATAATAATAATAATAATAATAATAATAATAATAATAATAATGTTAAGCGAATATGCAACAAATAAAGTAAAATATAACACAAGAATCCTACCTTTCGATGCTATTGATATTCTTCAGGAAAAGCTCAAACAGATCGCAAGAACAAACAATAAAATGACTAAATGAAAACACACAAATATATAAACACACTTTTGTATTTGCATTCTGATAGCGGCATTATACATAGTATACCTGTGCCGGCTGTTGGTTTATCGGGACTCCTTTCGGTTCCACTTTTTATATATGGCAGAGAAGAATATTTTGTGTGGTATTCACTGATCACGGGAGCGGTGAATTATGGCGTGACCTTTTGCTGTGAGGTTTTAACCGCGATTAACTAACTAAGATATATAGGGTGTATTTTTGACTGTGCAGTGTTTGAAAATATTGCCGGTCAAAGTTTTGTATTCACCTTCTTTAAAGTTCATGCAACATAATAGGTAAATACAAAACTTGGATAGGACATATTTTTAAACACTGCACAGTCATTAAAAAATAAAAATACACTCTGTGTATATAAACACCGACTATTGTAAATAGGGGACGTCACGGGCAACTGCCTGTCTGTTAGAGACGAACGGAAGAATGTGTGAGAGGTTACGTGGATGCATGCATGGATGGATAGTTGGACCGACGGAAGGACGGACGTAGTTGAGTTTACAGTTTATGAATGTACGAAAGACGATAGAACCATCTCTGGACCCATCGTCTTCATTTTTATTTCAAGTTTGGAGTTATAGTCTTCACTAATGTTATTTTATTACAAACCCAGAGTCCAACAACAATGGTAAGAAGAACATGATAACAAGTAAGTTTTTTTTTTTTTTTTTTATAGCATATCCTTTTTATAGGACTTAGCTGTCAACACCAGCATCTTTCAGCTGTATGTTGATCTTTTGGCAAGATTACGCTCAGTAGTTTGCCATTGCTTTCTGAGCGGCCGGCTCACATACCCCGTAAGTTACCGATGCGTTTCGAACCACTGCTGATTTGAACCGTCATCACGTTACCTGACGAGAGTATACGAGATTACGGAGAAAAGTCATAACCTCTAAGCCACGAAGCCGGCAACAAGAAAGTTACTGATCCTAAAAGAGATCCTGGAGTGAAGCAAGGATGTGTCCTGGCACCAACATTATTCAGCCAAATATTATCAGCTATGCTGAAGAATGCCTTCGAAAACAATGACATTGGAATAGACATAAACTACCACATGGATGGAAAGTTGTTCTATCTCAGAAGGCTGAAAGCTAAAGCCAAAACTAACAGCGACACCGTCAGAGAGCGCCTGTTTTCTGATGATTGCGCTCTATATGCCAACTCAGAGGCGGACATGCAACATAATGTTTCAGCTTTCTCACATGTCTGTGCCAACTTTGGGCTCAATATCGACTTGGAGAAGATTGTAGTTATGTACCAGCCAGCTCCAGGGAATAATCACACTGTGCCGAATATCAAAGGAAATGATCATAGACTAAGTGTTGTGGACAAATTCACCTATCTTGGCAGCACTGTGTCACAAGCTGCCACAACTGATGATGAAGTAAATGCAAGACTCCAATGCCTTCTGGCAGACTGTACTAGAATGTGTGGGACAGAAATGGAATAAGCCTGCAAACAAAGCTGAAAGTCTACAAAGCAATTGTATTATCCACACTGTTATATGCTTGTGAAACCTGGACTGTTTATCAGCGACACGCTAGGAAATTGAATCACTTCCACGCAATCTGCCTTAGGAAGATATTGAAGATTGAATGGCAAGACAAGATCCCAGACACTGAAGTCCTAGAAAGAGCGTCCATGCCCAGTATCCATTTTTTACAAATGAAGAATCAGATTCGCTGGTCTGGTCACTCAACTTGCATGCCAGATCACAGGCTCCATAAACGAATTTTTAAGGCGAGCTGGTTGTGGTAAACGCTCCCAAGGCAGCCAGAGAAAACTCTTTAAAGACACTCTGATGATGTCACTGAAAGCTTTTGGAATTCATCATGACACCTGAGAGACTGCTGCCAAAGACCGAAATTCGTGGCATACATCATTACGCAAAGGTGCAGTCACTTGTGAAGCAACCAGGACTGCAAGAGCTGTGAAGAAAAGAAAATGCTAGAGAAAAACCACTGCAGGAGATCCTCATCCAGGAACGTCAAGCATTCTTTGCCCACATTGTCAAAGAACATTTCGAGCCAAAATAGGCCTTACTAGCCATCTTAGAACTCACGGCTCCATAGTTTCAACCCTACTCGATGAAATAAATGGTCATCATCATTCTTGATGGACAAACAACAGCATCCAAAAACATGAGTTAGCACAGCCGATATTTAGTTCCAATCATAATCGTCTTTTTCAGAGACAAACAGACCATTCTACAAAACTACAATGGAAAAAAAACAAAAACATTATTTAAGTGTTTGTTTAATAATATTAAGGCATAATAAACAAAACTGATGAATTTTGTTGGTGCTAAATCCATATTTATATAGACCAGTCAGACAAATCAATCAATAGATAAGATCCATGTGTTGTCTGTGTGGGTGCCAACCGCACAGTTGGAATGATATAGTAGGATGCCGGAGATCGTCAGATAGAGAGTGGTAAAGACGGGTGATGTGGATAGTTAGTTAGTTATTTAGTTAATTAGTTAGTTAGTTAGTCAGTTAGTTATTTAGTTAGTTAGTTAGTTAGTTAGTTCGTTCGTTCGTTCGTTAGTTAGTTAGTTAGTTAGTTAGTTCGTTAGTTAGTTAGTTAGTTAGTTAGTTAGTTAGTTAGTTAGTTAGTTAGTTAGTTAGTTAGCTAGTCAGTGAGTCAGTCAGTGAGTCAGTCAGTCAGTCAGTCAGTCAGTCATTTAGTTAGTTAGTTAGTTAGTTATTTAGTTAGTTAGTTAGTTAGTTAGTTATTTAGTTAGTTAGTTAGTTAGTTATTTAGTTAGTTAGTTCGTTCGTTCGTTCGTTCGTTAGTTAATTAGTTAGTTAGTTAGTTAGTTAGTTAGTTAGTTAGTTAGTTAGTTAGTTAGCTAGTCAGTGAGTCAGTCAGTCAGTCAGTCAGTCAGTCAGTCAGTCAATCATTTAGTTAGTTAGTTAGTTAGTTAGTTAGTTAGTTAGTTCGTTCGTTAGTTAGTTAGTTAGTTAGTTAGTTAGTTAGTTAGTTAGTTAGCTAGTCAGTCAGTGAGTCAGTCAGTGAGTGAGTGAGTCAGTCAGTCAGTCAGTCAGTCATTTAGTTAGTTAGTTAGTTAGTTAGTTAGTTAGTTAGCTAGTTAGTTAGTTAGTTAGTTAGTTAGTTAGTTAGTTAGTTAGTTAGTTAGTTAGTTAGTTAGTTAGTTAGTTAGTTAGTTAGTTAGTTAGTTAGTCGACAGATCATCCTCATTGAACATCGAACCATTCAGTCCATAAGTGCTCGGATCCCCTCCTCAGCAAATCCCGCAGCGTGTAGCGGCTAACGACACCAGTTCTATGTTGGTTTATCAATCTTCTTTGGCTTCCTGCGTAGTGTTCTTGTTTGGCTTTTCTTTTAATTTGCTGTTCTCGCAGTCTGACCATGGTTGTAGATTCACAGTCATCACTTGGTTCACGCAAAAGTCTTACTTCTCGTAGAGCATTCAGAATGTCAGCCTGGTCCATGGCGCGTCCGGCCTCCACAGTAGCCTCACCTGCGAGCTTGTCAGCCCGCTCATTTCCTTGTACTTCCGTATGCCCTGGTACGAAGATGAAACTAATCTTTGCCAGCCGAGACCGCTCCAGAGACAGCAACCATTCTCTTCGGATCCATCCCACCTATATTCTTTTGATCATGTTCATTGAGTCGTTAAGGAAAACATGCCCTAGTGTGTCTCGAGCCATGTTATTGGTGTGGATAGACATGTGGATAGATATCATGTATCCACATATAGACATGTGGATATGTGGATAGATATATTGATGTGGATCGACCATTGGTTTCTTGACTTGATGACTTGGTGTGATAGGCTTTCTCGTGGAGTGATATAAAGGATCTTCCTTTCTGACCAGTGTCTGTAATACCACATCTTCGAAATAATGACGTGTTTACGTGTTGATAGTACCAGAAAACAGACGTTTGAAAAAGCAAAAAAAGTTTGGTTTTATTTGTTGCGTTTTGTCTGTTTCTAGAGACCACTGTGTGATTTGGTCAATACCCTACCGGCCCTTTTAATGCCCAGGGCAAATCCTAGTGCCTCGTCTCTGTTGGCATGGACCCGTGGTCATTTAATGGATTCTAGCAGAGCTGTTTGATGATCTGGGCTTCACAGACGACAGTGAATTCTAGTGACACACACAAAAAACATTCAAGATACTCAAAACAGTGTAATACCTTAGTGAATTTAGACACAGAAGTCACACAACATGTGTTGCACGATTTATTGCCTGGTATATTTCGCTGCATCTGGTCAGGTGCATAATGCAGAGTTATATATCACGTGGAATGAATAATTGAATAATACTGTAGGTAAAACAATTAAAACGCATAGTCAAAGGCATTGTTCGAATGTGCAGCAGTTTGTTATCGTCACGGCAATTTCAAATTTAACACAAACTCTTTCTGATTGCATACAACTGATTGTAACTGCCTAATTGTTAACACCTCAGTATAAATGCCCCACCCATTTGTGGCTTCTGTATTCAGGATAACCGCAGTTAATGAGGCGTCACAACAGTTAAGTCTAAAAACTCACAGCGAAAAGACATTTAAAGAATAAATCAAGCAAACCATAAACAGATTTATCTAGATGAACTTGACTACATGAAGCGAAACCGTACACGCCATTAACTAGCAATGTAGTCAAGGTTACAGGGAGAGGGATTATAACAAATACAGATATCTTCCTCGAGCACCGTCAGACTTCAACTTTATTGATATTTAAAGAAAGCAGTAGCCGATTTGAGATTGTTGACATTCCATGGAGATGGTGTAAGCCAAACTAATTTCACTGTTTTCTGCATAAGTTGAACACTTTTGCAGCAAATATTTAGCTGTCAGTTTACTAACTAATTATATAGTTATATTGATCAGTGTCTCCTATCTTTAGTTAATTTGACAAGTGGTATTTCATCGTGTTATGTCCTGTGCGGAGTCTCAAGATTGCTACTTGTTCACTTCGGTGGAGCTGATAATATGCATCATCCTTCTGTTGGCCTGGATTCTTTGATTCCCAACTAGTTCTATAAATGCTACTCAAAAACCTCTTGGTGTCATCATAGGTTATGTTTATATCAATCTGAGAGGTAGTTATTCACTTTCTTTTGCCGATCTGTCAGTCTACAATGTGTCTGCATCCATTGTAATACAACTCTTTTTGGGTTTCAGACATAGAACATTGAGTGCTGCTTTTAGGTCTGCTGGTTGTGCACTCTGTTTACTCAGTAGCATTTCAACAACTTACTTGGCTTCTGTAAAGAGCGCTATGAGTTTCTCTTTATTTTTCTATGTCAAGAGCTTTTTCTGTTGCAGTTTTCATGACCGTTATCAATGCTCTGAAGTTACTGGGGAAGTTTTACCTCAGAAATCGGAGTGTGCTCGCCTGATGACGAGGGACACTGGTAATAGAGAAAGCTGACCCACGCGCAAAAATCTGCCCAGTGCACTAGAAATAGTAGCAAGTTATTAGACTACGCTTGAGTTCAAAGAGAGCGAACACAGAAAAACAAAAACAAAAACAAATTGGAGAATGTGCCAGGTGGCACTGACAGCGTTTTCTGTGCTCCGTGTGCCAGATTCTGGAGTGTTCTGCTGATCCAGCTGTATATGCATGAGTCCAGGCGCTGCCTAGATCATGCATTTTATGGAGGTTAGGGCTGTATTTCTTCTCTCTATTTCATTATGAGTGTTCTTATTCACAGTACCGGGAATGTTTTCTCTCATCTGAGGCAGGTGTTGCTGTCTCCAAGCTGGAAGTCTGCGTGCATTGTTTGGCTGTGATGTGTTAAGCATAAGATGTGTTTAAATCTTTCTGTTTGCAGTTTTTACAAAGTCATTCGGTCTTTCCTTTCCAAGACCATCTAACCTCTGACTCAAAGGGTAAAGGAGGGGGGGGGGGAGGGGGGATGTGTGTGTGTTGTCTGTGTGTGTTGTGTGTGTGTGTGTGTGTGTTAGTGTGTGTGTTTGTGTGTGTGTGTTGTTTTGTTGTTGTTGTTGGTTGTATGTCAATCTTTATTTTCTTATAGTTGCTGGGCTCTGCAATCTCTTTCATCTTACATTGATTGTGGGCATGGGATCTTTCCTCCTCTTAGCACCTTCTGCTTTCTTGTCAAAAATTGACATCGTGAAGTGAATTCCGTGACCACTGACCAATAATTAGGGGACACACAGGCGGTAAGTGAAGGACCTTTCTCCACGTCCTTAGGTGCATGGGGCATATGGTGCTGAACCCATATTTTCTATTGACCAATCTTCATTCGATGGGTGATGTTGATTATAACACACTGGCCACTTTTTACTTCCCGGGAAATTTTCTGGTACCTATTTTAGGTTGGGTCAACCTTGGACGTAAGATCAGTATCGCCCCTCTGCTGTGTGTCCACCGTGACGAGGTAGAGGGGCTTGTGCGTCCCAATGACCCCAAGAGCTATGCCGACGGTAGCACAGCTACTGGTAGGGCCACCCATGTCGGACAGGTCAAGGGAGAGGGACCAGACGAAGAGACACACAAACCTGCTGCCTTGTAGGTAGACTGGGGACAGTCAAAGGCTAGGGAAAGCACCCGAATACATGCTTGTCAAAATCGGATGTACTGAGCCACAGGCTTGACAAAGCAGTGCAACGTAACTTAATTCATGATGTCACAAATCAA
Organism: Cepaea hortensis; assembly: GCA_963921405.1. NCBI lineage: Eukaryota > Metazoa > Mollusca > Gastropoda > Stylommatophora > Helicidae > Cepaea > Cepaea hortensis. Next base: position 87,357,486 of record OY992883.1, on the reverse strand, counting down.
AATTAATCGTTATGGTGCTAATCCCGTGAAGTCCCATCAGGCGGTGATAGTGCCGGGCCCCCTGCCTCGAGGGGGTCCACCCATGACTACTGGTGGTCACCTTCCCCTGTGCTGTGGAGTCAAGGCACAGAGGAGTAGGTTAAGAGCTATTGACCAAATACCCCGGACACTCAACATACTACAGTGGAATGTCGAAGGAGTTTACAAGAAGAAAGACTCCCTAACACAGTGTCTTCATAAAGATAGAATAGATGTGGCATGCATTCAAGAGACACATCTCAACGCCAATCACAAATTCTCAGTCAGAGGATATCAGGCCACACGTTTCGACCGCGAAGGACACAAAGGAGGAGTTCTAATACTTACACGAAATACAATACCTTGCAGCGAAGTATCTGTGATCTCTGACAACCAAACAGAAATTATAGGTGTTGATATAATGATAAAGGACGTGAAAATAAGAATCTACAATCTGTATAGCCCAGCAGATAAGGACCTTACACTCTCAAACATGAAAATAACCGACACAAACTGCATTATTGTCGGAGACTTTAATAGCCGTTCAGAAAGATGGGGATACCCAGATACTGACAAAAGAGGAGATGAATTGGAGGACTGGGAAATAGACTCAAATCTCCATCTACTCAACAAAGCGGATGACACACCGAGCTTCTACTCCAGAAGATGGCTTACCACTTCTACTCCAGACTTAGCTTTCTGCACAGGAGACATCCTCCACAAAATCGATCGCCATGTGCTGGACCAATTAGCAGGTAGTGACCACAGGCCAAGCAAGCTTGTAATGAATATGGAGTATGTTCCACAGGAGCAAAAGCCCTTGCCCCGCTGGAATTACAAACGAGCAGATTGGGACAGATTTGCCATACTAACAGACAAATATTGTGAAAACATAAATACACGATATGGCAACATAAAGCAAATGGTGGAAAGTCTAAACAGAGCGATAATACAGGCAGCCACTGAGTCCATTCCTAGAGGAGCGAGGAAAAATTACAAACCATACTGGACTGAAGAACTACAAAGTTTGGAGGAGAGAGAGTTTGGTTTGCAGAGAGAGAACAAACAATTGAAGCGAATACCTCTCTCAAAGCCATCTCAGCAAAATATAAAAGAACAGTAAATCAAACAACAAGAGATCGTTGGAGGGAAAAAACAGAAAACCTGAATTTTGACAGGGATGGAAACAAACTATGGAAACTAGTGAAAGCCATGAACAATGAAGGACCTAGAAACAAACAAATAACAATTAAACAAGGAAATGCCTTGCTTACAGGAAAAAAGGCTGCAAATGCACTAATGGAACACTATGCAAATGCAAACCACATTGATATTACAACTGAACAGAAGAAAGCAATCAAAGACAAACAGATACATCATAGAAATACAGAGACAGCAGCAGAATATATGATGGCAAATCTAACAATGGAAGAAATGGAACAGGCAATGAATACCCTAAAAAAGAAGAAATCACCAGGAAAGGATGGAATCACAAATGAAATGCTAATAGGACTAGGCACCAAGGCAAAGAAGAAACTACTAGCAGTCCTAAATAACAGCTGGAAGAGAGGAATAGTCCCACAGGCATGGAAGGAAGCTATACTAATACCAGTCCCAAAGAAAGGAAAAGACCTGGAAGAACCAAATGGCTATCGACCTATCAGTCTACTTAGCTGTGTAGGAAAATTAATGGAACGCATTATCAATGGCAGGCTAACATGGCATCTGGAAGAAAACCAACTCTTAACACCTCACCAAGCAGGATTCAGAAAGTACAGATCCACTGAAGATCAAATAACCTATATAGCTCAAGAAATAGAGGATGCTTTCCAAGAGAAAAAGCACACACTAGCAGTCTGGATAGATTTAGAAAAAGCATTTGATAAAGTATGGAAGTAAGGACTGAAAGTAAAACTGCAAAACATGCATGTTTGTGGGAAAATGTATAAATGGATCAGCCACTACCTTGAGAACAGAACTGCCAGGACAAAAGTACAAGGACAAATAAGCAAAATGATGCTGCTGGAGCAAGGTGTCCCCCAAGGAGGAGTTCTTTCACCAACATTATTCCTAGCATATATAAATGACATCACAGAAAATTTTCCAGCCAGAGTACACACATCCTCCTTTGCAGATGACCTAGCCATAAGGACATCTGAAGAATATATTAGTACAGCTAACAGCAGAATACAGCAAGCCTTATTAGCGCTAGAGGACTGGTCAAAATCATGGCTAGTGAAGATAAGTGAGGAGAAAACAACATGCACAGTGTTCTCCCTCTCAAATAAACCTCAGCAACCTAAGCTGGTATTGAATGTAAAAATATTGCGCCATGAAGAAAATCCAAACTATCTAGGAGTCACCTTTGATCGTCGCCTGACATGGAAGACACAGGTTGAGATAAATCGAACAAGAGCAAGGCAGAGAATGGCAATCATGAAAAAGCTTGCTGGTACAACGTGGGGAGCAGATGAGAAAGTTCTCAAGAAGTTATATACTGGACGGGTGAGGCCAGTACTGGAATATGGCATTGCAGCTTGGGCAACAGCAGCTAAGTCAAACTTTAACAAAATAAGTAGAGTCCAAAACCAAGGAATGCGAATCATAACTGGAAGCCTGAAGACAACGCCTATTAATGAACTAGAAAAGATCACTTGTTTACAACCAATGCAGGATAGAAGAGATAGCAGAGCCCAGCAACAAGCAGAAAAATTTAGAAGATTGACAGACCACCCTATGTACAACAGATTTAATGGTTTTGGAAAGGGAAGACTGAAGCGTAGCAACTTTGTAGAAACTGCAAAACGAAGGATTAGGGCAGATTCTATTCTTAACATATCAACAGTCAAGCCCATACACAATGCACACAAGTTCCCAGCTTGGAGACAGCAGCAACTGCCTGAGATGATAGAAAACATTCCTGGTATTGAGAAAAAGAACACTCAGCATGAAACCGAAAGAAGAGAAATAACCCTAAACTACATAAAAGAACATTACCCAAGCAGGAATTGGACCCATGCATATACAGATGGATCAGCCAAAAATTCAATAGAGAATGGAGGAGGAGGAATTCTCCTAAATTTAAAAAATGGAGTGAAAAAAACACATTCAATGGCAACTGGAAAATTTTCAAGTAACTTCAAAGCGGAGGTAGAGGCTCTGAAAACTGCAGCAGAAATGCTCCTGATGGAGGAAAATAAAGAGAAGCAAATAGCTATCTTCACAGATGCAAAGTCAGCTGTCTCAATACTGAAGAGCAATAACAGCACAGAACTAACTGACCAAAGAGCAGCACTCCATGGTCTATGCCAGAAATCCAAAAAAGTTGTAATACAGTGGATCCCATCACATTGCAGTATACCTGGAAACGAAGAGGCTGACAGACTGGCAAAAGAGGGCGGACGACTACCACAGCCTGACATAGACATAACCTATAATGAGGCAAAGAGGTTGATAAAAAGCACTTATAGAACCAAATGGGAATCAGAGCATCCAGGCCATCAGAAGGATGATGCATATTACAAACTCGACCGAAGAGAACAAGTAGCAATCTTCAGACTCCGCACAGGACATAACAGGCTGAAATACCACTTGTTCAGTAAACTAAAGATAGGAGATACCGATGAATGTAATTGTAGAACTGGAAAAATGACAGCAAAACATTTGCTGCAGGATTGCCCAACGTATGCAGAACAGAGAAAGATATTTTGGCCCACACCTGCTTCATTTGAGGACAAGCTCTATGGAGATATCAACAAGCTAAAGTTGACCGCAGATTACTTTAACTATATACAGGTTGACATTTAAAGGTGCATGAAGACCCAGAGGCATGAAATGGAATATTGCTTGGATAGCAAATCCATTATGTGGAAAGACCAAATCGAAAGCTCGCTGTGTGGGCTTCATAAAAGGTGGAAAAGTGTCCTAGTGGCACGAAATGGAATATTGCTTGGATAGCAAATCCATTACATGGAAAGTCCGAATCAAAAGCCCATTGTGTGGGCTTCATAAAAGGTGGAAAAGTGTCCTAGTGGCACGAAATGGAACATTGCTTGGATAGCAAATCCATTACATGGAAAGTCCGAATCAAAAGCCCATTGTGTGGGCTTCATAAAAGGTGGAAAAGTGTCCTAGTGGCACGAAATGGAACATTGCTTGGCTAGCAAATCCATTACATGGAAAGTCCGAATCGAAAGCTCACTGTGTGGATGTCATCTGCAGACTGCATACTTCTGGTTTCCGGAAGAACAGCCTATGGTGAACGGAAGGCCCAATATACGGAAGTGAGGCTAAGCAGCCATGTGCAGGACGTGACGATTCCTTGGGTGAGCCCAGTACCAGAGCGCTATGTATCGGCTCTGCAAGTATGGAAGCCTCCTTGGATGGCGGGGAATGCCCATGGTCTGCCCCTGCCTTCCCTTGAGGGCTGACCAGGATCTTTGGCTGTTCTATATGGACCAGCTGGGATGGGGGATAACACCACAACAGTGAGAGTCAAACGTCCTAAGAAACCCCCGGGAAGGTTAACCCGGTCAACAAATGCCCGCAGAAGTCGGATGTGTCGGCCTAACGGCGCAAGAACGCAGCTCTGCTGTAAACAGGCACAACGCAATCACATCCGAAAAAAAAAACTCCGGATGAACGAAGAAGAAGAAGAAGATCAGTTTCGCAATTGCCAATGCCATTACGTGTGAATCGAATCAATGACCACCAGGTCGGTAGGCTAGCGTCTAGCCACTACGCCACTGGGGTTCATGTGAACAGGCAGGCTTCCAAACAAAGAGATTCAGCGTTAATCATAGTACTCATAACAACAACGTTGGGATTTATTCACTTTCAGTTTGATATTACCATCACTGTCAGACTTTTCCCACGATATTACATTCTCCGCGAATCCTGGACAATTAGTAAACAGACGTTAAAAACAAATCACAAGATGCCGTGGACTATGGCTTTATAAAAGAATGCTGGAAATTCAGTGGACAGCCAAAAACTAGCCATCTGGACATTCTGAGGGAGGCTAAGTCGCAAAGACAAATTATCACAAACACCAGAAAGAGGCAGTCCTCATTTATTGGTCACATTAAGAGAAGACAAAAATTGGAAATGTGACAACCGAAAAGATTTACAGAAAGAGAGATAGAGGAAAACAGCGTGAGAAATTTCTTGACAGTCTTGTGTCACGACACGAAAGGTTGTCAACAGGCATTGATTCATGCCGCCGAAGATTGCAATTTGTGGAGAGGCATGGTCGCCCACGCCAGCCCACAAATTCCACTAGATGATGATGAATACGTTCTCACAGTGCACACACACCTGCGGCAATATCTGTCACGGAACAACCTTTCTTATTGCCTTGTATCTCCACGACATTAAATTGTATTACCTCTGTCTTCGTGTCTATCGCCCGATAGAAAGTGCAAAAATTGCACAGTTGCGAACTGTATTCCATGTCTGACATCTCTCTCTCTCTCTCTCTCTCTCTCTCTCTCTCTCTCTCTCTCTCTCTCTCTCTCTCTCTCTCTCTCTCTTCCCCCCCCCCCCCAGCATGTCCAGCAATACCTGGGGCAGCATACAATGGATGTCTACCACCTTGCGATAAGCGCCCCAACTAAAGTCTTAAAAAATGTCTAACCCCTTGCGGAAAGCGCTCCAACGTAAAGTCTTAAAGGATGCCTACCACCTTGCGATGAACGCCCCAACGTAAAGTCTTACATTTTCGTCTTCTTCTTTCCTTCGCTTGAAATATGTCTATAACTGCAATGCTGTCTCTTGTATGAATTTAACTGTCTTTTTCAGTCCACACAGCGGTCCATAGAGTTTCTCTTCCACTGTCGTCTCTCTAGGCCAGAAGTTTTGCTTAGATATGTTATAATTTGGGCAGTCTTGGAGTATGTGCTCTGCTGTCTGCGACGCCAATCCACATGTGCACATGGCTGTTTCACCAATCTCGAATTTTGTATACATGTGGTTGTGTACTCTACTGTGTTCTGTTCTGAGGCGCAGAATAATGACTTGTTCTGTCTGTCCATAATGTGGTAGTCATCTTGAGCAGGTTTTGGTGGCTTTCTGGCTGATTTGATCATTGTTTTCTTTTGGTGGTATGTAACGGGCACATCAGGCTGTTCTTCTTTGGCTCCTTCCTTAGCCAATTGATCAGCTCTGTCGTTTCCGGATACTCCACAGTGGGATGGTATCCACTGTATGGTGACCTTATGCTGACTGCTAAGTTCAGAAAGTAATGTCCTTAGTACTGGCAATTTCCCAGACAGGAGCGCCTCGAGTACTGATTTTGCAACTGTCAATAGCACCACAGGTTGTGTACCATTGCTTGTATCTAGTAATTTCTCCGTTGCTATCTTGATTGCCTCAATTTCAGCATCATAGTTATGGCAGTACTTTCCTGTCGGTACTCTGGCTGTGTCCCTTGTATTATTTGGGTATTCTATGTCCACTCCCGCTCCTTGATTTTGACCAGCATTTTGTGCTGACCCATCTGTGTAGACTCGGATCCAGAGGTCCTGTGGGTGTTCTTCATCAAGGAAGCTGAGAGTGGCTGTTCTGCGCAGCACAATGTTCTGTTCTTCCTTGTCAAATATTCCTCTCACTTTTGTCTGGATTTGTAATGATAGTCTATGTTCATCTTTCCTTGGAGTTCGCTCTGGAATAGTTATTAGGGGGATACGAACTGTGGGCAGATCGGTGGTTTCTCTGCAGAGTCGTTTGGCCTGGTGGATAAAACTACTTCTTTTCTTTTCAAATATGTTCTTCATAGGGTGGCCTGGCAAGCTGAGGAACTTTTCTGCTTGTAATAATGTTTTCGTATCTCTGCGACCTCTCAGTGCTTGTGTCCTCCCCATCTTCTCCATTTCCACTACAGGGGTTGATCTCATTCATCCTGTGGTGACTCTAAGTGCTTGATGTTGCACCTTGTCCAGCTCTTTTAGTGTGGGTTTTGATGCCGAACACCACGCAGTTGACCCGTATTCCAGGTGTGGTCGTATGCTCTGTTGGTAAACTTTGCTAAGTATTTTCCCACTGGCTCACCATGTGGTTCCACTTAGCTTTCTCGGGATGGCTATTTTCCTTCTGGCTTTTGCTACTGCTTTGTTGATGTGCTTTCTCCATGTCAGCCTGCCATCACATGTTACTCCAAGGTATGTTGGTTCTTTATCTTCTCTTAGGGGTGTTCCATTTATCTGGATGATACCTGCCTTTTGTTTTGGAGAGAGGGTAAATAGGGTGGTGCTGCACTTGTCAGTGTTTTTGCTGACACACCATCTATTTGCCCATGCAACAAACGTATCTACAGATCTTTGTAGCAATCTGGTGGCAACTGATGCATGTTTATTTGTGCTCCATAGAACCAGGTCATCGGCGTAAATTGCCGCATTAATTCCATGCGGTAGATTAGCAACGAGATCATTTATGAAGATTAGAAAAAGTGTGGGGGACAGGACTCCGCCCTGGGGAACACCGTGACGCAGTAGTACTTTCTTGCTCTTGAGTCCGTCTATCTGTACTCGGGCTCTTCTGTTGTGCAAGTATGCTTTCACACATTTGTACATTCTTCCATTGACTTTGCAGTTTCTCAGTGTCTTCATCAGACCTTCTTTCCAGACTTTGTCAAAGGCTTTCTTCAGATATATCCATGCCGCAAGCACCAGATTCTTCTCTTGGAATGCATCCTCAATTTCTTGAGGGAGGTAGGTTGTCTGATCTTCCGTAGAGTAGCACTGCCTAAGGCCAGCCTGCTGTGGCACAAGGATGTTTTTACTTTCAATGTACCACTGCAGTCTGTGATTGATGATGCGCTCCAGTGTTTTGCAGAGACAGCTGGTGAGGCTAATTCGTCTGTAGCTAGAGGCAATGAAACTATCTTTCCCTGATTTTAGGAGGGGTATCATGATTGCTCTCTTCAGGCTTGTGGAACACTGCCTAAGGTTCAACTGTTATTAGAGATCTGTAACAGCTTTGCTTTGGCCTCTGTGCCTAGGTTCCTGATCATTTCATTGGAGATACCATCAGCTCCTAGTGACTTTCTCATTTTCAGTTTTGATATGGCTAGCTCCAGTTCGCTGATTGTGATGGGTGCCTCCAGAACATCATGTATTATTTCCTTCCGTCCTGTATGTTGCCGTTTCTCTCGAATCTCTTGTTCTCTGGACTAATTTTGATATTGTTATCTTGTGCGAATGAGTCCGCAAAATGGTCAGCTGCTTGCTTTCCTGTTAAGATGTTTCCATCTTTATGTAGTGCAATTTTTTAGTTTCTCCCTGTGCCCTCATCGTTAAGTTGTTTTATAAGCTTCCACAATTTCCTTGTGTCCCTTTCAAAGTTCAGAGACTCCGTTTTCTCCTGCCAGCTTTTCCGTCTAGCCTGCAGCTTGGCTCTTTCAAATTTGGCCTTTGCGCGCTGGAATTTATTGTGGTGCTCTTGGCTGGGTTTGGCCTCTGCTGGCTTTCTACACACTTCCACATCATTATGCAACTGTTCCAGTTCACTACTCCAGTAGGGTTTATATTGTTTACGGGCTCCTCTTGGTACTGTTTCTCGCGCTGCCTGTAGCATGCATTTCCCAAACTCTTCAACTGCTTTATTTATGTCTTTCTCAGTGTTCAGGTTTCTAACCAGTATGCTGGTGCGATTCTTGTACATTGCCCAGTATGATTTCTTGTAGTTCCACCTCGAGAGGGTGCTGTTTTCACTTACAAGCTCATTTTCTACAGTTAGAAAGACTGGCCGATGGTCACTGCCACCAAGTTGTTTCCCAACAATTCGTGTAATGTTCCACTCCAGGTCTGGTGAATGAAAAGCCAGGTCAAGTGTAGTTGTAGTGTGCCATGATCTCGAGTAGAAAGTATGTGGGTCAGACGGCTTGTTAATCAAGATGAATCTATTCTCATCCTGCGGTCTTCTAGTCTCTCTCCTCTTTGGTCCATGTGATCATAGCCCCAACTTTGCGAGTGGCTGTTGAAATCGCCACACACAATCATTTTTTCTGTTAATGGTAGTGTGTCCAGTGCCTGTGGGCGATCACTTGGACAGTAGTAATTGATTAGATGTAGGTCTGTATTGCCTGTCTTAAGTTTAAGTGTCTGATACTCAGCCCCTTCCATGTGAACTTCGATTTGGGAAGCAGTGATGTTATGTTTTACAAGGGTCAGTATCCCACCTTTTTGCCTGTCCTTTCGGTCAGATCGGTAACACTGGTAGCCTCTGATTTTGATGGCTATATTTTCGTTGAGGTGCGTTTCTTGCAAGCAACATACGCTTACTTTTTCTTGGTGCAGGATGTTTTCCAATTCAATTTCTTTGTTGCTGACTCCCTCCGCATTCCAGTGCATTATTTTAAGTCTTTGTTTAGTATGGCCAGCCGTTCTATGCTCATGTCGCCTGGCTCCACAGGACATCTGAGAAGGACCTCCAGTAGTTGGGGTTGGACCCTTTCGAGACATAGGGCCCGGCACTGCACCTGCCTGGGGGTCCAAAGCAGGGCGAGCACTATAACATTTAGCAGTAGTCGACATATTCCATTTTGCGTAATTGCGTGGCATCCTGATTTCTGTGGTGCGCCTCCTGGCTGGTTGCCTCCGTCTTCAGCACCTTTCCTTTGCTAGAGCAGACTGGTCCCAGTCGAGTTTAGATGTGTACGCGCGCACACACGTGTTTGCGCATGCATGTACATGCATACACACCTAGAGCATAGTGGTTATTTTTCGGCGCCAGAAACTCGCCGTCGCCCCTTCTCCTGTTAGTAGAAACAGTTCCGCCACGTGAAGGCCAGGAGTTATACTTTTGCTGCAGAGGTTATGTATTCACGAGGCCATTGGAGTATTTAAGCAATGTTGGGCGCTCACCCCAACACTGCGCCCCGGCTACATACAGCAACATTTGGAACCAAGTCTTACATGATGTCTAGCACATTGAGGATCGCGCCCGGAGTATGGCGACGTGAACGCTCCAGCAAACAACACGTGTGTGCGAGTAGGTAACCATGACAACTAACAATAGCCAGGTAAGATTCTTGTATGAGTTTTCATTTCGTGTTTGCAGGTCAGCATGGCCGAATGGATAAGAACGGGAGTTCTTAAACATCCAGTATGCTGATGCCGAGGTAAGCGGTTCACCCCCTACACCGGACAGCTGGACTAAAATGTTGACCTGTCGTCCTTGACTTGGGGACGTAAATAATAAGTATCTCTGAAGTCAGAGTAGGTTCGCCTGATGGCGAGGGACACTGAAAATATGGAAAGCTAACCCACACGCAAAATTTAGTCCATCACTACTATAAATAGTGTGTATGGACTAGGCTTGAGTTCGAAACAAGTGGCGCACAAAAAAAAATCTTAGCATAAGAATGGGCATGTTCCCAAGAACCAAGGGTATCTAATGATACGACACGACTACCTGCTTTCTTGGCTAGTGAGATCGGATACATAGTCTTATCGAAAAAGAACAAAAGACACGAAAATTGCAAAGAGTAGGCTGAAAAGCCGCTATCTTGGCAAACATTCTTTGGAGAGACACATTTTGCGGGGAATCTGTTGTATATAGAAAGCAAACCTTAAATAAAGACATGCCTAAGTCGGACACGCCGACTTTTGAGGAGAATAACTATACTTGATGCGCTCCCACCGAGAGAGAAGCGAAGAATAATACAAAATAGTATTAAAGTCGCGAGGATCGACTTCATGTAGCTCGGTCTCTCTCCTCAGAACTGCAATCCCGATAGCATCGCCTAGCTTACTCCAGCGGAAAGGTAGCGTCAATATGCATGGAACTAAATAAATCACCCGCAGGTGTGTTTTGAATGCGGTATGCGTGATTATAAATTGAGAGGGGGAGAAGAGTTCTGAATCATAGTTCTCGCGTGAATGTTCTTTGGTAAAGGATGGGAAGTCAAGTCTCCACACCAATATTACTCCGATAAATGCAGGCATCTTCATGGCTTACACGATATGATAATCAATGCATCGAACTTTAGAGTTCCAACAGACCAACCAGTCAGGCAGCTAACCTGCCAGCCAGCCAGCCAACCAACCAAGCTTCCAACCAGTAAGCCAGCCAACCAACCACTAACTAACCAACCAACCAACCAGACAGCCAACCAGCCAAGCTTCCAACCAGTAAGCCAACCAACCAACCAACCAGGCAGCCAACCAGCCAAGCTTCCAACCAGTAAGCCAGCCAACCAACCACCCACCCACCCAACCAACCAACCACCCAACCAACCAACCAATAGAACAAGTGCTGTATTACAACGATACTGACCAACTTCGATACAAAAGGTGGATGGCTGAATCCGAATAGATACAGAGACCTTCACAGAACCACAAGGTGAAAAGGAAAACCGTACTGGGTCAGTGGCCAGATCGCCAATTGCTAAGACCCACCGAGCGGGATAGGTCAAGGAGGAATCCTACTTAACCGATCTGTGCAATAGTAAAACTGCGTCGACAGTTCTAATCACCCCAGGTCGTACAATCGCGAACAGTATGTGACGTTTTTAATAGTTCACACCCCCTCCGGCTGTATCTACTATGAGATTATGACATTTGTTGCAGGCCTGCTATTGGCTGTCAAGTGGCTATTTTTCACAATTACAAATTTATCTTGCAGTATCTATCAACAGGATTTTCCCCACCTCTTATTTGAAACTCTCCGTGGCAGTTTAAATATTTTAAAATACAATTTGTGAAATTACTATAGCTTTAATATCTACTTGTTACTCAGATTCTCACTGGTAATGTTGCTTTTATCCGTCGAAAATTCCAGAATATAACCGTTTTTCTTCCTACAATCAATTTGACTGTAAACGTAGGTGAAGTAGTAAAAACTGCAAAAAACAGCTTACAATTGCAGTCTGTCTGTCTTTTGTCACAACTTTCAGCGCACGGCACCAACCAGAGACTAACAAACATGTCAGTCGCTGTTTCAGAATGCCAACTCGTCTCTTTTGTTCCCGATCTTGAAAGCGGCCGATGGACAATTTTCAACTAAATAAAGTTTTCCCGAATTTTTGCCAAGAAGATTAGCGCCGTTTAGGAACAAGACACAATCTACTGCGGTCCGCTTTCAGGGACCCTTACTGAATGTTTGCTCTACACAATTGTCGGCCAAATCCCGGGACCCATTTATTCTTCTGCTGCTCCGTTCATGAATACAGCCCATTTTGAGAATTGCGCGTCGCTCCGCCTTTCACGGGATGGTTATTATTTGGCACATTTTTGTCCATGACTGGGTTTTGACCCAGATGTGGTAGCCGCGTAAAACTAACATCTCCGGGCGATAATTGACCCACAGAAGTGGGATAACCTGGCTCTCCAATATTCTTGGTTTCAAGTGTACATAGAAGACTTCCAACTACAGCATTTGATCAATCTCCGATTTACAGTTTCACTTTTTGTAGATTGTGTGTGTATATTTCAGATTATCGTGGTCGTTTAAATATAGTTTTCTATCAGTCGACTCTTGTTCCTGAGCAAGTGGCCATCAAGACGGAACATGTCTGAAGTTTTTTTCCAAAGACGAGCTTTCGACTTTCATATCCACTATAAGTCTCGCGGGTGAAGTTATTAAGACGTCTGCCTCGCGCTATGAAAGTCGTGGGTTCATTCTCACGGGCTGCGTCGTTCAAAATAGGAGCGTGTTTTCTCCAAAGACCCCTGGGGATCATCGCTGTAGCTACGGAGTTCGTGCTCTGTGCGGTGCTCTGGGCGAACGGCTTGCTGTTCTGCGGAGATAGTCTGCGCCAGATGGGGTAAAGTCCGGTGCAATGAAGTCGATTCTTTCATCTTTAGACCTTAGAACTACTATCAGTGTTGGCCCTGACATCGTTCTCAACGCAGGTTCGCAAAGATGTTCCGCCTGGTCTGGGAGCCATCTCCATCAGATCTTTGTAAGTCTTTTACGGCTGCATTGATGACTGTCTTGGGATAAATAAATTGGTATCTTCTCCTGGTTTTCCACATCATCGTGACTTGGGATTACGTTCTCAATCTTTTAAGATACTAGGATAAGAAAGTATCTAACTCTGCTGTTAAAAACATTATAATACCCAATAAGACCGTTCATATTTCTAGTATGTGATCAGTCCATGTGATTGATTTGGTTGCTATCTTTTCTGTGATTCTGTGAAGGCCACTGATATTGCCTTTCGGTGCTGCCTCTTCTGCCTCTATAAAGGACCGAATATAAGACAGGCCTGCATGCGCAATTTGTGAACCTTTAAAAATAAAGTCCCTTCGTTAATTCGTCGTCTTGTGGAGTTCTCAGTATATTGTCTTTAATCCGCCTATTTCACTTCTTAACTTCTTTACTATCTTCTGCGTTTTTCTCCGCTGGATCTAGCTTTTGTATCTCTGTTTTTGCTGTTATTTAAATTATTTTGCTTGTCCATCCATCATGTGCCATGCCGGAAAGCGTGGGCGGTCATGACTCGCGATTTCACTCTATCACCAGAGTCGTGGATCAGCAAAGTGTTCCTGTCTCGACCATGCCATGTGGCCAAGCCATCCAGGTATTTACTTCTCGGTCTTCCCCTTGGTATGTTCCCTTCGATCTTGCCAGTTGTCACCAAGTTCTAAAATTCATTTCTTGTAATAACATGTCCAAAAAATGTTGACTGTCTACGTCTAATTTATCTAATCAATTTACGATTTTCATTTGTTTCCTGCAGTACTTGGTCATTTGTTTTTCTGTCTGTCCATGGAATTCTTTGCATTGTCCTCAGAAACCACATTTCTACAGCCATCAGATTTTTTTTCAGCTTGACTGTTCATTGTCCAAGTTTCACATCAATATAAAAGTACAGGCTCTATGCATCCCCTCAACACTCTTTTTCTCGTTTCAATTGACATCATTTTATTGGTCAGAATGTTTTTCATCTTGCTAAAGGCTACTTTCGCCATGGCGATTCTTGTTCTAATCTCTTCAAGGCATCTCCCATCAGATGTTATGACTGTTCCGAGATAATTATATCGATTCACTTGTTGAAGAATATTCCCATTTACTTGTATATTACATTGTGGTACTTCTTTCTTCCTAGTAACGACCATAACCTGAGTCTTTTTACAATTTAATTCTAACCCCAATTGCTCACTGCGTACAACAACCGCATCTACTAATTGTTGCAGGTCTTGCGCATTGTCTGCAATTAATACTGTATCATCTGCATATCTAATGTTATTGATGTTTCGTCCTCCAATGCTGATTCCATTTATATCTTCTACTTTTCTAAAAATATTTTCACCGTATAGGGGAAAAACAGATCTGGAGACATTACACATCGCACACCTCTATTAATAGGCTGATATTGTCCCACTTCATTATTAATCCTTATGGCAGCTTGTTGTTTCCAATATATGTTTTTATTAAGTCTAATGCTCCGTAATCCTGTTTATCAAGCAGAGTCTCGTAGCGGGAGAGAACTGGGAGCGGTTCGACCCCGCTGGTGACTTGCGGGATACTGAGCCGGCCGCTCAGAAAGCAATGGCAAACTACTGAGCGTAATCTTGCCAAGAAATCAACAGACAGCTGAAAGATGAAGCTGTTGACAGCGATGTCCTGTAAAGGATATGCAAAAAAAAAAAAAAATTTTTTTCGATCAATTTGTAGGTTTGCCAGCATATCTACCATGTTGAATGTCTTACTCTATTGAAAGCCTTTGTGTAGTCAATAAAGCAAAGATGTATATCTTTGTTTACTTCTTCAGAACGTTCAATAACTGATTGCAGCATATACACAGCATTTACTGTACCCTTTCCTTCTACAACCCCATATTATTTTCCCCCTATTTCAGGTTGTTTTTTCTTTCTCACTCTTTGCATGATAACTCGTAGCAAAATCTTCGTGATGTGACTCATTATACTAATTGTTCTATGTTGATCACATTCCAAGGCTCCTGATTTCTTTGGGATTTTGCTTGTACTTGCTTCTATGTTTAAGATTTTCCTGCGTTATCCACTCTGTATGTCTTCACGCCCTTTTCCCAGGGTCTTTTATACCGGATTCACATAAACGATGACCAACTCGCTGCACTCAGGTCCTTTATTAATGTTACAGGGCCTGATACTTAGTGGAAACTGTGACCAGTTTATCATTATGTTCATGATTACTGAGATATCCTACATTGTACTGACTTCTGTATTTTTAAAATCTTATATAACTCTTGAGTTTCTTTTAAACTTTACTTATCAACATATACTGATCTGCAACTACGCCTGCGCCTTTGGAAACTGACCTGAAACTCTTTAGACCATGTAGATCAGTGTTTCCCAACGTGGGGCCCACGCCCCACAGGGGAGCAATTTGACTGTTAAGGAGGGCAATTCGAAAATGGAAGAAATCGGCTGAATATAACAAAACGGGGAGACTTGAGACTGAAGTTAACTAAATTGGAACCTGACATAAGATCTCTTTGCAGCAAGCATCAAGCACAAGGATCTCACTAAATTTAAATAATAAATAATTACTAATAATTAAAATATAGAAAAATCTTTCATTAAAATTATTTTGTACTTGAATTTCAGTTCTCCATTATATGTTTTGAAAATTTACTTACTGTGTTTGCTCAATAATTACCTAGTGATTTCTTCCTAAAACCTATCATTCAAGTTTCTTTAGTGAACATTTCTTCTTCTTCTTCTTCGTTCATCCGGAGTTTTTTTTTCGGACGTGATTGCGTTGTGCCTGTTTACAGCAGAGCTGCGTTCTTGCACCGTTAGGCCGACACATCCGACTTCTGCGGGCATTTGTTGACCGGGTTAACCTTCCCGGGAGGTTTCTTAGGACGTTAGACTCTCACTGTTGTGATGTTATCTCCCATCCCAGCTGGCCCATATAGAACAGCCAAAGGCATCCTGGTCGGCCCTCAAGGGAAGGCAGGGGCAGACCATGGGCATTCCCCGCCATCCAAGGAGGCTTCCATAATTGCAGAGCCAACACACAGCGCTCTGGTACTGGGCTCACCCAAGGAATCGTCACGTCCTGCACATGGCTGCTTAGCCTCACTTCCGTATATTGGGCCTTCCGTTCACCATAGGCTGTTCTTCCAGAAGCCAGAAGAATGCAGTGTGCAGATGACATCCACACAGTGAGCTTTCGATTCGGACTTTCCACGTAATGGATTTGCTATCCAAGCAATATTCCATTTTGTGCCACTAGGGCACTTTTTCCACCTTTTATGAAGCCCACACAGTGAGCTTTCGAATCGGACTTTCCACATAATGGATTTGCTATCCAAGCAATATTCCATTTCATGCCTCTGGGAGGCTTGTGTAACCGACATGCCTGTGGTATGAAGTGTGGCAGTCTAAATACTTCTTCATGTACATTTAAATGTTAACCTGAATACAGTTAAAGTAAGCTGCAGTCGACTTGAGCTTGTTGATATCTCCATAGAGCTTGTCCTCGAATGAAGCAGGTGTGGGCCAAAATATCTTTCTCTGTTCTGCATATATTGGGCACTCTTGCAGCAAATGTTTAGCTGTCATTTTACCAGTTCCACAATTACATTCATCTGTATCTCCTATCTTTAGTTTGTTGAACAAGTGGTATTTCAGCCTGTTATGTCCTGTGAGGAGTCTGAAGATTGCTACTTGTTCTCTTCGGTCGAGTTTGTAATATGCATCATTCTTCTGGTGGCCTGGATGCTCTGATTCCCATTTGGTTCTATAAGTGCTTTTTATCAACCTCTTTGCCTCATTATAGGTTATGTCCATGTCAGGCTGTGGTAGTCGTCCGCCCTCTTTTGCCAGTCTGTCAGCCTCTTCATTTCCAGGTATACTGCAATGTGATGGGATCCACTGTATTATAACTTTTTTGGATTTCTGGCATAGACCATGGAGTGCTGCTCTTAGGTCAGCTAGTTCTGTGCTGTTTTTGCTCTTCAGTATTGAGACAGCTGACTTTGCATCTGTGAAGATAGCTATTTGCGTCTCTTTATTTTCCTCCATCAAGAGCATTTCTGCTGCAGTTTTCAGAGCCTCTACCTCCGCTTTGAAGTTACTTGAGAACTTTCCAGTTGCCACTGAATGTGTTTTTTTCACTCAATTTTTTAAATTTAGGAGAATTCCTCCTCCTCCATTCTCTATTGAATTTTTGGCTGATCCATCTGTATATGCATGGGTCCAATTGCTGCTTGGGTAATGTTCTTTTATGTAGTTTAGGGTTATTTCTCTTCTTTCGATTTCATGCTGAGTGTTCTTTTTCTCAATACCAGGAATGTTTTCTATCATCTCAGGCAGTTGCTGCTGTCTCCAAGCTGGGAACTTGTCTGCATTGTAAATGGGTTTGACTGTTGATATGTAAAGTATGGGATCTGCCCTAATCTTTCGTTTTGCAGTTTCTACAAAGTTGCTACGCTTCAGTCTTCCCTTTCCAAAACCACTAAACCTTTTATACATAGGGTGGTCTGTCAATCTTCTAAATTTTTCAGCTTGTTGCTGGGCTCTGCTATCTCTTCTATCCTGCATTGGTTGTAAACAAGTGATCTTTTCTAATTCATTAATAGGCGTTGTCTTCAGGCTTCCAGTTATGATTCGCATTCCTTGATTTTGGACTCTACTTATTTTGTTAAAGTTTGACTTAGCTGCTGTTGCCCAAGCTGCAATGCCATATTCCAGTACTGGCCTCACCCGTCCAGTATATAACTTCTTGAGAACTTTCTCATCTGCTCCCCACGTTGTACCAGCAAGCTTTTTCATGATTGCCATTCTTTGCCTTGCTCTTGTTCGATTTTTCTCAACCTGTGTCTTCCATGTCAGGCGACGATCAAAGGTGACTCCTAGATAGTTTGGATTTTCTTCATGGCGCATTATTTTTCCATTCAATACCAGCTTAGGTTGCTGAGTTTTAGTTGAGAGGGAGAACACTGTGCATGTTGTTTTCTCCTCACTTATCTTCACTAGCCATGATTTTGACCAGTCCTCTAGCGCTAATAGGGCTTGCTGTATTCTGCTGTTAGCTGTACTAATATATTCTTCAGATGTCCATATGGCTAGGTCATCTGCAAAGGATGATGTGTGTACTCTGGCTGGAAAATTTTCTGTGATGTCGTTTATATATGCTAGGAATAATGTTGGTGAAAGAACTCCTCCTTGGGGGACACCTTGCTCCAATAGCATCATTTTGCTGGTTTGTCTTTGTACTTTTGTCCTGGCAGTTCTGTTCTCAAGGTAGTGGCTGATCCATTTGTACATTTTCCCACAAACATGCATTTTTTGCAGTTTTACTTTCAGTCCATCCTTCCATACTTTATCAAATGCTTTTTCTAAATCTATCCAGACCGCTAGTGTGTGCTTTTTCTCTTGGAAGGCATCCTCTATTTCCTGAGCTATATAGGTTATTTGATCTTCAGTGGATCTGTACTTTCTTAATCCTGCTTGGTGAGGTGTTAAGAGTTGGTTTTCTTCCAGATGCCATGTTAGCCTGCCATTGATAACGCGTTCCATTAATTTTCCTACACAGCTAAGAAGACTGATAGGTCGATAGCCATTTGGTTCTTCCAGGTCTTTTCCTTTCTTTGGGACTGGTATTAGTATAGCTTCCTTCCATGCCTGTGGGACTATTCCCCTCTTCCAGCTGTAATTTAGGACTGCTAGTAGTTTCTTTTTTGCCTTAGTGCCTAGTCCTATTAGCATTTCATTTGTGATTCCATCCTTTCCTGGTGATGTCTTCTTTTTTAGGGTATTCATTGCCTGTTCCATTTCTTCCATTGTTAGATTTGCCATCATATATTCTGCTGCTGTCTCTGTATATCTATGATGTATCTGTTTATCTTTGATTGCTTTCTTCTGCTCGGCTGTAATATCAATGTGGTTTGCACTGGCATAGTGTTCCATTAGTGCATTTGCAGCCTTTTTTCCTGTAAGCAAGGCATTTCCTTGTTTAATTGTTATTTGTTTGTTTCTAGGTCCTTCATTGTTCATGGCTTTCACTAGTTTCCATAGTTTGTTTCCATCCCTGTCAAAATTCAGGTTTTCTGTTTTTTTCCTCCAACAATCTCTTGTTGTTTGATTTACTGTTCTTTTATATTTTGCTGAGATGGCTTTGAGAGAGATGTTCGCTTCAGTTGTTTGTTCTCTCTCTGCGGTCTTCCTAGCATCTTCAACTTTGTCCTCCAAAATTTGTAGTTCTTCAGTCCAGTATGGTTTGTAATTTTTCCTCGCTCCTCTCGGAATAGACTCAGTGGCCGCCTGTATTATTGCTCTGTTTAGACTTTCCACCATTTGCTTCATGTTGCCATATCGTGTACTTATGTTTTCACAATATTTGTCTGTTAGTATGGCAAATCTGTCCCAATCTGCTCGTTTGTAATTCCAACGGGGCAAAGGCTTTTGCTCCTGTGGAACATACTCCATATTTATTACAAGCTTGATTGGTCTGTGGTCACTACCTGCTAATTGGTCAAGCACATGGCGATCGATTTTGTGGAGGATGTCTCCTGTGCAGAAAGCTAAGTCTGGAGTAGAAG